>JAOSBM010170479.1:0-10417 GCA_027568955.1 Erythroxylum tenue | reverse complement strand
TGATTTGAGGGTTAAGTTAGAGGAGAAAAGTTTAAAAGTTAAAATATAGAGGTGTTAGCGGACCGTCTGCCAGGGCAAAAATTTCGATGTAACTTATTAGCAATTTCTGAATAATTGAGGCTAAAATGGATTATTTGAAAAATACAATAGTTTTCTAATAAAACAATAACTTGAAGAGTTGCGCTGCATTAAATGAGGGGCAGTACTCCAAGATGATAAAGTCAAACAGAAGTAATTTTTCTAGAGATACGTAAAAAATAGCTTACATGTGTAAAGAAAAGGAAGAAATCTGAATGTTGAGTTTTGAAGAATAAATTACGTTGTATTAAATAATGACTGCTACATTAAATAGGTTAAAGAGAAGAGAATATGTACGGTATCTAATCTCTAAAGTAAAGATACGGCAAGGATAGTTTCGTGATCTGCGCATTAAACAATGAAAAAAAAGGCGTGAAAGGAAACAATTTGATGGACAAATTACTAATATTAAATTTTATAAATAAGTATTCTTCTTCTTTGATACTAATAATAATAATGATGATGATGATGATGATGATGATAATAATAATAATAATAATCAATATATAAAAAATTAATATAATATATATAGATATAAAAACAAATATGTAATACTCATAAGGAATTTAATAATACTAATAATAATAATAATAATAACAATAATAATAATAATAATAATAATAATAATAACGATAATAATTGTCATCATCAATACATAAATTAAAAATTATAAAACATTAGGATAATTTTATATAGCAATAATAAGTATATATACTTAAGTAGAAAATTAATAATGCCAAAAATAAATCAGAATAACAATAATTAAATTTATAAGAATAGTAAATTTAATAAAAAAATTTCAGTATATTAATAATAAGTAATATACTGAAGTACAAAAATAATCATAATAATCACATTAAAAAACTAATTTGAAAATAATAATATTACTAATTACAATAATAAAATAAAAAGCAAAAGGACACATCGCGAGATCTCGTGGTTGCGAGACCGCACAATTTCTTCGAGGCTCGCGATCGTGAGAGCTTGCGATGGTGAGACGGGATAATTTGTCCCACTTTCACGATCGCGAGAGCTCGCAATGGCGAGACTGAGAAATATGAAAAATGTTTATTTTTCCACCGTTATATCGTTATATTATCATTAATAATTATGAAGTTTCTTTAATAATAATAAATGTAAAATTAAAACTAATGAGGAATTTAACAATACAAATAACAAAAATAATAATAATGACAATAATAATGATAATAATAATAATAATAATAATAATAATAATCAATATATAAATTAAAAATACAATTTGAACATTAGAATAATTTTATTTACCACAAATAAGTACATATACTGAAGTATAAAATTAATTAATTATAATTAATGTATAATTAATTTTGTAATCATATTATAACTAACAAATTCATGCCAATTCCATTATATATATTTTATTTTTATGTGACTGTTCCTTATAATTCATTATATATATTTATATTGGACATTTATACATGATATATGATAATAATAATGATTTTAATAATAATAATAATAATAATTAGAAATTGATTGTTGTTGTGCAACTGGCAAATAATAATAATATTAGAAAGTGATGAGCTATTTTGGTAAGGCTGAAGAAAACTAAGACGAAGCAGCGGAAGGCAAAATGAGACGAAGCAGCGGAAGGCAAAGTGAGACGGAAGCAGAAGCCAAACTAAGATGAAGTAGAAGTCAAACTAAGATGAAGCACGGAGACAAAAGTGAGACGAAGTGCAAAGACAAAAGTAAGACGAAGCGGAGAAGCAAAAATAAGACGAAGCGCGGAGACAAAAGTAAGACGAAGTGCAAAGACAAAAATAAGACGAAGCGGAGAAGTAAAAATAAGACGAAGCGCGGAGAAAAAAGTAAGATGAAGCGGAGAAGCAAAAATAAGATGAAGCGTGGAGACAAAAGTAAGACTAAGCGGAGAAGTAAAATTAAGACGAAACGCGGAGACAAAAGTAAGACGAAGACGAAGTGAAAACTAAGACGAAGTGTCGGAACTGCGCAAATGCACCATAGCGACTTCTGATTGAAGGGAGAATGAATAGAAAAAATCACTATTGTGCAAATGCACGGTAGCAATTTAGGGTATTAAACCACCGATATCGGTATCGAGCATTTGCACGAGAGTGACATCCATCTCTAATGATGATGATAATAATAATAATAAATATTATTATGATTATATATATAAATATAATAACAAGTATATATATTACTGATTTGTATTATTTTATATATTTATGCAAATAGTATTATTCCTATTAGATATAATACAATTTTTGACAATAATAAAAATAAAAAAACATGAGAAGAGAATAATAAAGATAATAATAATAAGAATAGTAAATTTAATAAAAAATTTCATTACATTAATAATAAGTAATATACTGAAGTACAAAAGTAATCATAATAATCACATTAAAAAATGAATTTGAAAATAATAATACTACTAATTATAATAATAAAATAAAAATGAAAAGATAAAGCTCAACTTGTACAAAAGTATTCTGCAATTTATATTTATTGTAGGGAAATATATATAGATATATAACACTGTTAAGAAATATATCTGTGTTATATTTATTTCAACTTATTAATATTATATATTATATATATATAATAGCAATAATAATATTGGCATAAATATATGAATTAAGTTGAATAATAATAATGATAATTGTTGGGTTTTCTACTGCTTATCTGTTATCTTTAATAACCAAGACTGATAAAGATTTGTCAATTTGCAGGAATGGAAAAACAGAAAAAGAAAGACACCAGTATTTTACTTGGTTCGATAGTTCTTGACTATCTACATCCAAGGTTCCCACTTAACAGTGGTGGAGAAATTCACTAATGCAGAGGAAAGTGAAGAACAAGATTACAAAGATTGGGTGTCCTTGAACACCTGCAATATGAGCCCCTCAAACTCACCAGTACCCAAAACAGGTGGTACTCTAGCACTCTTTGCTCTCTTTTGTTCTCACTAATTTTTGCACTCTCAAAGACTGATAATACACTGAAAAATTGAAGACTGACTTTCTGTGTTGTGTTATATGTCTGATACATAGGCTCTGCCCTTTTATATTTGCTAGAGGAGAAGATGAAGTCTACGGATGCTTGTTGGATGAGTCTCACCAATTACATGTGCCTTTCACGTGAGTTTTAATGAACTCTAATGATGCTGTGCGTTTTTGTATGTGTTACTTAAATGCTTGTGATCTGCTACAGTGATGGGCTTGCGAATGATGTGTTGCTACATCATCATAGTGTACTAGCCACTTTAATGAAAAGCAGTGCTTTTGCTTGGTGCCTTCTAATCATCACGTGGACCTGTATTACTCCTTGGCTTTTGTTTCTGGCATTGTAAAAAAAAACCCAGAGCTTCCTTGTCTTCTTCTTCTTCGACACTCTCACATACACTATCACACACTTCAGTTCTTCTTGTCTTCGATTCTTCTTGCATTATTGTGGGTTCTGGCTACAGATTGATGGAGAATAACGTGATTACTATCACAATAATAATAATAATAATAATTAGAAATTGATTTTGCTGTTGTGCAATTGGCAAATAATAATAATATTAGAAAGTGATGAACCATTTTGGTAAGGTTGAAGAAAACTAAGACGAAGCAGCGGAAGCCAAAATGAGACGAAGCAGCGAAAGCCAAAGTAAGATGGAAGCAGAAGTCAAACTAAGACGAAGTGCGGAGACAAAAGTAAGACGAAGTGCAAAGACAAAAGTAAGATGAAGCAGAAAAGCAAAAATAAGACGAAGCGTGGAGACAAAAGTAAGACAAAGTGCAAAGATAAAAATAAGACGAAGCGGAGAAGCAAAAATAAGACGAAGCGGGGAGATAAAAGTAAGACGAAGCGAAAAAGCAAAAATAAGACGAAGCGCGGAGAAAAAAGTAAGACGAAGGGCAAAGACAAAAATAAGACGAAGCACGGAGACAAAAGTAAGACGAAGCAAAGAAGCAAAAATAAGACGAAGCGCGGAGACAAAAGTAAGACGAAGTGCAAAGAAAAAAATAAGAACGAAGCGCGGAGACAAAAGTAAGACAAAGCGGAGAAGCAAAAATAAGATGTAACGTGGAGACAAAAATAAGACGAAGCGCGGAGACAAAAGTAAGACGAAGGAGAAACTAAGACGAAGTGGAAACAAAGACGAAGTGGAAACAAAGACGAAGGGGAAACCAAGACGAAGTGTCAGAACTGCAAAAATGCACCGTAGCGACTTCTGATTGAAGGGAGAATGAATAGCAGAAATCGCCATCGTGCAAATGCATGGTAGCGATTTGGGGTATTAAACCACCGCACGAGATCGACATCCATCTCTAATGATAATAATAATAATAATAAGGATAATTAATATTATTATGATTATATATATAAATATAATAACAAAAATATATATTACTGATTCGTATTATTTTATATATTTATGTAAATAGTATTATTCCTATTAGATATAATACAATTTTTGAAAATAATAAAAATTAAAAAAAGAGAGAAGAGAATAATAAAGATAATAATAAGAAGAATAGTAAATTTAATAAAAAAAGTTTCAGTATATTAATAATAAGTAAAATACTGAAGTACAAAAGTAATCATAATAATCACATTAAAAAATGAATTTGAAAATAATAATACTGCTAATTATAATAATAAAATAAAAAGGAAAAGATAAAGCTCAACTTGTACAAACATTTTCTACAATTTATATTTATTGTAGGGAAATATATACACATATATAACACCGTCAAAAAATATATCTGTGTTATATTTATATCAATTTATTAATATTATATTATATATATATATATAATAGCAATAATAATATTAGCATAAATATATGAATTAAATTGAATAATAATTATGATAATAATAATGATTTTAATAATAATAATAATTATTATTAGAAATTGATTTTGCTGTTGTGCAATTGGCAAATAATAATAATATTAGAAAGTGATGAACCATTTTGGTAAGGCTGAAGAAAACTAAGACAAAGCAGCTGAAGGCAAAATGAGGCGAAGCAGCGAAAGCTACGAAGTGCGGAGACAAAAGTAAGACGAAGTGCAAAGACAAAAGTAAGACGAAGCGGAGAAGCAAAAATAAGACTAAGCACGGAGACAAAAGTAAGACGAAGTGCAAAGACAAAAATAAGACGAAGCAAAGAAGCAAAAAAAAGATGAAGTGCGATCTTGTGCTTGCAAATCAACTTATGGATTCCTATAACAAAAGCACGCAATGTCAAGAGAACAAAAAAATGCAATGAAGAAAAGAAACCATAAAAAAAGATTAGAGATGAGATATATATATCTGTTGTTATATATATATGTATATGTGTATATATATATATATGATAATAGTAATAATAATAATAGGAATAATGTTAATAGTAACCATTTTTTGTAGAAATCGTGGTTTCTTAAATTGAAGAATGGAAAATTAGATTTGAAAGTTGAATCGGAAGCCATTCCTCGTATAATTGAGCACTTATATTAGCTTCTATATTGTTTAATTTGGTTTAAAACATACAAAAATAGGTTATGTAAGACAAAAATAATTGAAACCGAACATTTGAAAATCAAACTTGAAACCATATTTGAACAGGTAGATTAACTTCTAAACCATCTGAAGTCATTCAAAACACACCACAATATGCAAGCTTTAGATGGTATGAAGTAAAACGACAAAAGGTAAAGTAGTGATTCTATCTGGTTGGTCTGACATTAAAAGTTTATGAGAATTTGGGTTTTTTTCTATTACGACGAGTGTCTGGAGTTGATTGTGCATTTGATTGTGGTCTACATTCAATATTGCTGATTGTCTTATCAGTTTGTGACGGCGAATTGTTTTCAGCATGGCAGAAACTTTTTTCAAGGCATTGTCTAACTGATGAAGAAGATTCAGGAATATGCTCTGAAAATATAAGAAATCAGAATATATTAGGCAGGTGATATAAGGTGAGATTACTGGAAAGCAAATGGTAGATCCAGAAATAATAAAAGATGATGTTAAAGACGAAATAAAAATGAAGGAGGAATAAAAAACACCTGAGATTGTTAGAGGTGTAATTTCATCATTGTTATATTGATCATTAGTTGAAGGTTGGTCATTTTTTGCGGGTGAAAGTGAAGGCTCTTCTAGTTCATGAGCATCAATTTTTTGGTAGTAAACAATAGTAAATCGTTGCACTGCATCCGATAACTAAGTGTTTGCTAGTTTGATATGGAGAAGAAACGTATCGGTTTTCAATTGTGTGTGTAGGTTCTCTAACGGGAGATCCATGTTCTTATAATGCAAAACAAAAAATGTCTATTGTCAGTGAAATAACTACGTAAAGATATTTGGGGCTGATTAAATTGAAAATGTAGATGAAAGAAGGAAGGAAAAATATAACCTCATTGGAATATTGCATAGTTTCAAGGGCAGTGAAATTGAAAAAAATTTCAGCTAGGTCGCCGAAAATTGAAGCCGTGATGGTTCCTATTTCTTCGGTCAAATCTATGTCATATCGGCACCTGTACAATAAGGTTAGAATAGTTAAAAAAGATGAGTATCGGTGAAAAAGATGCAAAGGTGAAATGTAACTAAAAAAGTAATGTGAAAATTAAAAAATTTACATGCAAGGAATAAGCAACAAATCGAAGATTGGAAATAAAAGGGAGAAACCTTGGTTCAGCTTTTAGTTTCTCTCTGCAATAATTACAAGTGAAGAGAACTCCATATGTAGCAGCTGTAGAGCAAAAGCATTTCTTGCATGCTATAAACCAGTATTTTTGTAAAATGTGTTGAAAGGAAATTTTACCTTGAATCCATGATATCTAGGGAAAAACCGATAAGAAGATTTAGAGGAACAAGTTTTAAATTAAATATTGAACAGGAATATGTAAATGTGATTACCTTGGGGGTAGAATTTAGAAACATGATCTTGGGGATTTCTTGGTGAGATCCAAAAGATATATCAGGATTATATTTGAAGTTAGATTGTTCATTGACGAGGTTTTGAATTTCCTTATTATTTCATCGTGCCCTGTAACATAATAATTATATAGATGAAAATAAAAAGAATTTAAAAAATTCCTATATAATTTGTAACGAAATATTTGAAACGTTGTATGTAACATAATGGATTACCAAATTTTAAGATCTGTAACTTTGTGTATTGGTGGGTCAACGAGGATTGCTGAGTCGAACCATGTTGATAATGCAACACCTAACATTTGAAAATGTAAGTTTAAGATAGAATAAAAAGGCACAGCGTAAAATGTAATATTATGAGGAAGGAAAAAATACCGTTATAGAAGTTGACTGAGCCTTGTACAGACAATAATTGGATGAGAGTGAAGTGATTTCGTAATTTGTTGGCCCTCGTTGTCAGCAAAAGAATTCCACAGCGATAGTATGACTGTTTATTGCCTAATAAAAAACAAGAGATTTTAGAAAAATGTTAATTTTTTTAACTTTAACAGAAAATATTAATAAAGACAGAGAGTGAAAATTACTCTTTTTTGGTGATAACAAATTTTTGTACAATTGAAGCTCTTCCATCTTTGATCATTTCTTTTTTATCTAACACTTCAATAACAATGGCTAAAATATCTATCATGTGTTAAAGATGAATGTAATTAGTTACGGAAAAGTTTTTTGAACATTGTATGCAGAAATATATTAAGCATCTAGCCAACTGATTTTTGCTTGTCGTCAACACAATCCATAAGATTTTTGAAAGGTGTGAAGTTGAATTGGACAGGGATGATTGTATCATTTTCTGTCACAGGCTCGATGACAGTGCGGCTTGTAATAATCCACTGTATTTTCAAATTTTCGGTTTGGTATTAAGGTGGAATCGATTTCACAATCGCATTAGAAATGATATATTTCTTACATGGTTGTAAGATGTTGCCAATTCTTTGGATATCATTGTTGAATGTGATACCCTCAACTTGTGATCCTTGTTAGTTATAAAGAAATTATTGATATGTAAGTTTATAAAATGTAAAAGGAAGAAAGTGTAATTGATATACGTCAGAATTGCATAAGATAAACTTTTGTCTTTTAGATGGTGTAGTAGGCGAAGCGATGATATGATGTTTTTCTTGCACTATTACTTCACAAGACCATGATTGCGCTCCAGGGAAAATATCCATCATCAATAAACGATTTTCTATGCTGAAAAAATATGTTAATTGGTCAAGTGAAGAGAAATAATTATTCATATGAAATAAAATTATGTGAACTGAGAAAACAAACAAGTAATATACCTTTGAGGAAATTTTATGTTTTATAATTTGACCAATTGAAAAATTTCATGGAAAACAATATTTCTTGTTTTTTTTATCGAAGTCTAAAGATTTAAAAGTTCCAGGAATAATAAGAACTTTAACTGATTGAGGAGTTCGAGCTCTTGACAGAGCCGCATATAGTTGTCTACGTGAGAATACAGGTTGACAGAGATAAATTCCTACATGATTAAGTGTTTTACCTTGGGATTTGTTTATGGTCATTGCAAAACACAGACGAATTGGAAATTGTGTTTTAATGAAAGGAATTCCATGTTTTTTGTTCTCTAAAGATTACTAAGGAATTTTAGGTATAAAAATGAATTTTCCTTTGTGAGGTCCAAAAACAATTTCAGCTGAAATTGTATTATCTTTTAGTTGTTTGCATATCAACCTTGTGTTAAGTCAAAATGACTTTATGATTAAATAATTTTGATGATAAACAAAAAGCAGACGGATGAAAAGCAGACGGAAGCTTTGAAGAAAAGTAGACGGAAGCTTTGAAGAAAAGCAGACGGAAGCTTGAAGAAAAGTAGACGGAAGCTTAGTAGAAAAGCAGACGAAAGCTATTTGAAAAGAAGACGGAAGCGAAAGAAGCATCAGTTTGAGTTAGTTACAGAACTCAACTAATTAACCGTTTCTTTAAAGAATCAAGAAACAGTTATCAAGAAGCAGTTGAAGGCGAAGGCTATAAATATGAGTCGAAGTTGAAGACTGCAGAATTAATTGAAAAAATTGAGATCAAAGCTTAGCAATACGTGCGACGATTATTGTGCAGAAAAAATTGAGCGATATATTCCGTAACAAGTTTGCAACACTTTTCTATTTAAAAGTGGTACAGATAGCCTGAAGAGGCTAAGTGTTAAAGAATACTGACTGTAAGAGACCTGAAGAGGCTTAGTGAAAAGAATACTTGTAAAAATTCGAGATATAGTGAAATCTCAGAAGGATATCTAAGGACTGGACGTAACCCACAGTTTGGGGTGAACCAGTATAAAAATTACTGTGTCAACTCTCTCTCTCACTTAACTGCGATTTTTGATCTTAGCATCTTACACAAGTTTTTCAAAAGACACGTACAAATTTGATCTTCAGTAGTTCTAGTAAATAAAACAAGTTTTGTTTTTAACGAAAGAAGTTATCAAAAAGGGTTTAACAAAAAGTTTATCACAATTCAACCCCCCTTCTTGTGCATCTATATATCATAATTGTATATTGTATTAACGTGTGATTCACTTCAATTGGTATCAGAGCCTGGTGTTCAAGAATCACTCTAACGAAGTGTGAATTAAAGATAATGACAGAATCACATACATACATTGCGGAAGGTGCCTCAGTCACTAGACCTCCAGCATTCAATAGAGAGGACTACCACTACTGGAAAGACAGGATGTGGTTATTCATCGAATCTACTCACATAGATCTTTGGGAGATAATCGAGAACGGACCATATGCACCAATAAACGAGGAAGGAAATCCCATTTCACGAATCAGATGGACGACTGATCAAAAGGCAAGATTTCAACTTAATTTTAAAGCGAAGTTCTTCTTGAGTTGTGCCCTGAGCAGGAGTGAATATGATAAAGTTCACGGATGCGAAACTGCGAAAAAGATGTGGGATACCCTATCTATCGCACACGAAGGCACGAACCAAGTGAAAGAGTCCAAAATAAGCATTCTTGTGCATCAGTACGAGCTTTTTAAGATGAAAGAAAAAGAGTTCATTGATCAGATGTTTGGAAGATTTCAAACAATCATTAATGGATTGAAAGCTCTTGGAAGAACATATGATAATCAAGATCACGTTCGGAAGATCCTAAGGATTCTACCAAAGAGGTAGAGACCGAAGGTGACTGCTGTACAAGAAGCAAAGGATTTGAGTGTGCTGAAGCTTGATGAATTGCTTGGATCGCTGAAGATACATGAAGTTGAGCTAGATGCTGAAGACAAGCCCAGGTGGGACAAGTCGATAGCACTGAAGGTGAGAGGCGTGCTCTTAAGAGCAACAAAACCTTGAGGTCTTGGGTTCGAGTCGTGGCCTCACCCAAGACCAAAGA
>JAOSBM010170463.1:0-10418 GCA_027568955.1 Erythroxylum tenue | reverse complement strand
TAAGGATTTAGTGAAAACCTTTGCAATTGGTCTTTAATTAATCTGAACTTTTTACTCAAATTTTCTTTGCAATTTCTCTCTTCAAAACTTTCGGCTTTGTTTTAATTTTCTAAACTTACATCACGTCTTCTCCTTTCTTTTCTTGTTCACTTTTAACGCAAGCAAACAAATTCCCCAATCTGGTCCTATATCTTACATTCAACTTCTATTTTCCCCTTTGACATTCACGCATACTTTTTTTTAAAGCAAAAAAATCTTCCTTGTGTTTTGATCTCTGTGAGACGATCTACTACAAATCAATTTAAGTAGGGGATTAAATTTGTAGGCTAACAAAAACCTATCAGAATTCATAGAAAAGATGATCGGAGAAGAAGAGAGAATTAGCTAACTGACTTGTGATTACTGATTAAGCGACAACCAAAGCTCTCCCTCCCCAGCTCCATTAAAGGACTGTGTTATTGTTAACAATGATATGATTTTAGAGAGAGAAAAAGAGTTAGCCCTAGGAGAGTCACGGGCCGGGTTGAATAAGGTTGGTTAGATACAAAATTTAGTTAAATCATATTTAATTTGTTAACTTAAATCTAAATTAAACTAATGTTAAACTTAATTATCATACTAAAACATATATAATAAACAATAAATTATGCGACTGAAATAAATTATTTAATGAATCAACCCTAACAAAAGGGGAATCTAACACTTTATCCTTTCTTTTTTAACTATTTTCAATGTTTGTAAATTGTTATTATTTTCCTGAAACTTGTCCGACTTCAACTTTCTCTGGTAAATAGCTAATTAACTATTTTTTGGCTGATTGAGAGATATTTGAATGTTTGACTATATCAAGCCGTTGATAATCATTTTTGATAATCAGCTGATTGAATTGGTGGATTGAACTCAATTGTTTTTTTTAAATGCTAATATGATGAGTGTTTTTCTCGAAGCAAAAAAAAAACTCTGGTTTTTCAAAATTAAACCAAGTTGAAATTTTTTCTTTAATAAAATTTTGTACTTCATATTAGTATCATTATTTTTAAAAATTATTTCATTTTTAATTAAATAAAATAAGTATTATTGGATTTGGATTTTTCAAAAAAAAAAAGTATCATTGGATTTAGTGTTGTAAATACAAAATCTGCTACCAAATTATTTTATACTAACAAAAATTTTGTAATTAAGAAGAATTAAATGATTAAATTAAAAAATATTTTTATATTTAAATATTTTTAAACATAAAAATGTTTCACAAATAGTTACAATGTCTAAAAAATTATTTTAATGCTAATTTTAATAGATCAAATTATTAAAAATTTTAGTTTTAGTTATAAGATAAGACTAATTTTATTAAGAGATTACATTTTCATATAATTAAAAATAAGTTTTATGGTCATTAACTACTACATTTTTCAGTTTAGTTTCTAACATTAATTTAAATAATTATTTTTTTATTTTAAACATAGACAAATAAGTTTTAATTTATTTAATTTTGACTGATTTTCTTAAGCAAATTAAAACATAAGCATAAAATTGAGATTTAACCAATAATTTCCAATTCTAGTTTAGCAGTGTAATTGTTTTGCAGAAATGCATTCATGATGAAAGAAAAAACAAACTTTTAAATGATTTCAATTGCTTGTTTTAAAGGTATACTAAGAAAAATCAGATGACGTTCATTAAATTATTTACTAATCTTAAATTTTAATTAATTGTTGTCGATTAGCAACATTTAAGCAAACAAGTTGACGTTACATTCCTTGTGTAAAACTTTTCTTTTTCGTATCCGAACATCACTGTACTATGAATTGAATTCCTATATTATTTTCAAACAATATACTGATGTTTTCACGTCAAATTCAAAAAATTATTAGTTCCAAGTTGTTATTATAAATGCATTAAAGTTAAATTTTTGCGCAAAATATTAACATAATCAATTAAATCCACATAAGTTGATACCAAATAATAGATAGAGAGTATATAAGAATAAGTACACTAAGGAACCATGCATGAATTCCTATTTAACAGGAGAACTCATGTCCTCATTAGTTTTAATAGCTAATACTAAATATTTAATTTTACTAAACATTTTTAAATAAATAACTAATCTTATTCGCTAGTCAAATCAGCTATATTAATATGCTATTAGCTAACCTCTAATAGAATCAACTAATAGTTAAAGCAATTTGCAGATTATTAAACAGGCCCTTTGGCCCTTTGTTATTTTATATTGTTGTGATCAACTTCAGCAATACTTATTGAACATGACAAATATCACAACAGTCGTACTGGAATAGCAAGGCGACGCTCATCCTTGCGCGGGTGTCCTTGACTGCGGCGTCCACGGGAGAGAAGAGGCGGTGGCAGGAGTTGGCGAGGAGCTCGAGGCAGTTGTTCGCGGCTTGACCATGGATTGGGCCGTGAAAGAAATGGCGGATTGGATGATTTGAAGGGGTGTAGAGTCGGGTGGAACGTGATTGAGAGAAGCTTAGCAAATGTAGGGGAATCTGGTGGCCTGACAGGCTTGGACGATCGCCGGCGAGGATTCGGAGGGGACAGGGGGTGTTTTCGAGTGGGTGGTTTTGGTGGGGGGTGGTTATGGTGTCGGGAGGAGGACAAGGAGGAAGAGATGGATAGGAGGAAGAAACAGAAGAAGGAGAGGAGGGAGAGGGGAGCCATGAAGAGGAAGGCGAGGATGGTGAAGAGTGAGAAACAGTTAGGCTTTGGATGATGAATTTGCGGAGGAAACCGGAAGTAGAACGATAACACCAAACTGTAGTTTTTCACGAACGACATGACAGTCGATTTCAATATGCTTTGTTCGTTCATGAAAAATCGGATTTTGTGCCAAATAAACCGCGGACTGGTTATCACAAAATAATGGTGTGGGAACAGTAGGAGACATCTATAATTCAGTAAGAAGATAATCCAACCATTGCACCTCACAAGTTGTAGTGGCTAGTGCTCGATATTCAGCCTCGGAAGAACTACGACTGACAGTGATTTGTTTCTTGGTTTTCTAAGAGATCAAGGAAGAACCAAGAAAGAAACAATAGCCTGTAATAGAACGTCGAGTATCTAGGCAGGTTCCCCAATCCAGATCTGAAAAAGCTTTAAGATGAATGTCACTATCAGAAGGGAAAAAAAGACCTTGTCCAATAGTACCTTTTAAATATCGCAGCACATGGTGAGCAGCAGCCAAGTGATTTAGCATGGGAGAGTCAAGAAATTGCGCTAATTGTTGAATAGCAAACGTGATGTCGGGTCTGGTCGTAGTCAAATACTGAAGCTTGCTAATCAAAGTTCTATACTGTGTAACATCATCTAATTTGACAACCCCATCCTTGGAAAGCTTCGTTTCCGGCAAGATAGGCGTGGAGACTAGCTTAGAAGCCAAAAACTGAGTAACTTGAAGCAAGTCCAATGTGTACTTCTTTTGACAAATGTTAATTCCACGTTCAGATCTTGCCACCTCAAGACTAAGGAAAAACTTGAGGTCACCAAGATCTTTGATGGTGAATGTATCATGAAGATGCTGTTTAATATGAATTATGGCATCCAAGTTATCACCAACCACGATGACATCATCCACATATACCAAAAGCGCCAAGAAACTATCACTGTCAATCTTAAGAAACAATGACTGATCCGATGTAACTTGCGTGAAGCCATGCTGAAGTAACGCAGAAGTCAATTTCGTATTCCATTGCTGACTAGCTTGACGTGATCCATAAAGAGAATTAACCAACCGGCAGACTTTGGTTCCATACCTTCAAATCACTGAGGAAGCTTCATATATACCTCTTCATCAAGATCGCCATGAAGAAAAGCGTTATTGATGTCAAGTTGACGTAAATGCCAACCTTTGATTGTTGCTAAAGCAAGAAGAAGACGAATTGTTGTCATTTTGGACACCGGACTGAAAGTGTCCGAAAAATCGATGCCCTCTCGTTGAGTATAAACCTTAGCAACTAACCGAGCCTTGTATCGTTCCACTGAGCCATCTGCCTTTCTCTTGATTTTGAAAACCCATTTACAACCGATTGCTTGTTTTCCTGATGGTAAATCGACAAGCTCCCATGTATGATTTTGTTGAAGAGCCTGTATCTCAGCCTACATGGATTCATGCAGAACCGCTTGCACATAAGTATGGGGCTCATGATCTTGATCCACTGCAGCTGCAAATATATAATGCTTATGAGTGAGTTTAGAATAAGAGAAAACATGAGAAAGGAGATGAGGATTTGTTCGCTGTGTAGCCATGCATTTATAATCAGTCAGATACTGTGGCATGGTCTTCGGTCTGATGCTACGTCGCAAGGGTTGAGGCGGAAGTCGCTGAACAGAAGCTAGATCAGGCAACAAACACGCAGGTGGAACAGAGGAAGGAAGAACATCGGTTGCGGAGGAAATAACATCAGATGTGTGGACATCTGGTACTGGTAAAGTCGAAGTAACAGGAACACGCTAAAATTCATCACATAACGGCAGAGCCGAGGAAGACGATAAAATCAATTGATCAGTGCACGGCCCATCTGAAACCTTCATAGCAGATGTGAAAGTGGAAAAAGGGAAAATATCCTCATAAAAGGAAACATCACGAGAAATAAAGAGCTTTTGAGCGTGAAGATAAAAAAGTTTGAAACCTTTAATTCCTAGAGAAAAACCAAAGAAAACCGATTTGATGCTCCGAGAATCAAATTTGTTTTTAATATTAAAATGATTTGAAGCAAAAACAAGACAACCAAAAACACGCAAGTGAACGAAACTCAGTGGTGTTGAATATAAAGCTTCAAAAGGAGACAAATTGTTAAGAACAGACGTAGGGATTCGGTTTATTAAATAAACAGCATGTAAAACACACTCTCCCTAGAAATGAATAGGTAATGTTGCTTGAAAACGCAAAGCCCGGGCAACAGTCAAAATATGCTGATGTTTCCTCTCGACCAGCGACGGAGCCAGAAATTTAATATAAGGGGGCCCGAATATTAATTTTTTTAAATTTTGGGGGGCCCAGTGCACCAATGACCCTTAAATAACTCCGTTCTTTTATATATATATATATATATATTTAAAATATTTTAAAAAAAACTTGAGGGGCCCAATGTCCCATTGGGCCCCAATATAGCTCCGTCAGTGCTCTCAACAATACTATTCTGTTGAGGGGTTTTTATGCAAGAAGTCTAATGAAATTAGAATCAATGTGGAACGTTAAACTCTTGCCCGTTATCACTTCAGATGCATTTAACAGTTTTATGAAACTGAGTGGAAACAAAAGAAACACAATTTTGCATGATTGTTCTGGCCTCAGACTTATGTTTCATGAGGAAAATCCAAGTAAACCTACTAAAATCATCTACAATAGTAAGAAATATCTATGACCCTTAAAAATTGGAGCATAATTTTCACCCCAAATGTTTATGTGAATCAAGTCAAATGCAGCAATACTAACAGAAGAACTAATAGGAAATGGCAAACGTTTTTGTCTTGACATATGGCAGATATCACAAGGAGCAATATTAGAAACCGAGGGAACAATCAATTTCAATCGAGTAAAAGAAGGATGTCCTAATCTAGTGTGCCATAATAAAGAAGTATTTTTATTACAAAGAACAGTATTAGTGTTAGAGTGCCCCATATTGCCTAGACATGAAAATATTAAAGGGTTTATAAGTGGTAAAGGTCAACTATCCAAACAATTAGTTCTAGTTATTTAGACAATGGTTGACCCAAGCCTAATTCCTGTTAGTGAACTCTACACTCTGCCCATATTAAAAATTCAACATGATATCAGAGCAGGTTTGGTTCGGATTATTAATTTTCCAGTTGTCCGTCTAGATGTCCAGTCCTAGCGGCCTGGTCCGGTTACCACTGCATATATTTCAAGTGACAACTGGATGTCCAGCCCCAGTTGCACTTGAGGGAGAGTGTTAGAGTGTCCCATATTGCCTAGACATGAAAATATTAAAGGGTTTATAAGTGGTAAGGGTCAACTATCCAAACAACTAGTTCTAGTTATTTGGACAATAGTTGACCCAAGCCCAATTCTTGTTAGTGAACTCTACACTCTACCCATATTAAAAATTCAATAATTAGCAACTACAACGTTGGAATCTGAAAAAACATCACTAGAAAGCAGCTTGTATAAACCAAGAGAATGTTCAACAACCTCAATCATCTTCCATGGCTGGATATTCTGAATAATACAATGAGAAGAGGAAACAATTATGCAACATGAGAGGTCACAAGTTAATTTACTGACAGAGATAAAATTAAAGTTGAAATCAGGAACACATAAAACATTGAACAGTGGTAGATAATTGTTCAGATGAACAGTGCCAATATGAGTTACCCGAACCTTGCACTTGTTAGGAAGTGTAACATAAACGTTATGAACCAGTTTATAAGAGTGAAAAGAAGCTAAAGAACAAGGTAGATGATCTGTAGCACCCGTATCAATAATCCATTCATGACAACATGAATTAGTAATAGTAGAAACATTCAAAGAAATAGGAGACACTAACGCAACAGACGAAGAAAGCAAACCTGAAGTGGACTTTGTCTGTATAGAACTTGGCAAAGCCACCGAGTTTACGTGATGAGAGGAAGAAGACAGATTTTGAAGCAGTTGTAAAATTTGGTCCATATTGATCCTTGGTGAACTGGAAATTAGATACGCGATCGTCAGTGTGAAAACCAGAGTGCCGCTCCTCTGTGTCACCAGCATAATGAGAATCCACAGACTGAGGAAATGGATCAGCAGTGTCAACGGCATTAGCGTAAACTCGGGTAGAGGATTTCTTGGAAGACTTCAGAGTAGTAGGATAACCATGCTTCTTCTAACAACGATCAATAGTATGACCTTCTTTTCCACAGTGAATGCAGATCGATGGTGCAGCATTATTAAAAAAAAAATTAGTGCAGAAGCAGGAGCAGCTAAAACACTTACATCAGACGTTAAATGTTTCACATTAGGAGCTAAAGGTCGTTCTTGCTGAATGACCAATGAGAATGCCTTATTCAAGGAAGGTAAAGGATCCATTAATAAGATTTGTGATTTTACAGTATAGTAGTTTTCATTCAACCCTTTAATGAAGACCATAACTTGGTCATTTTCATGAAAATCCCTAATGTTCCTAGAAAGATGACATGAACACTGAGGGTTACAAGAACATGATGGAATGGGTCTCAAGATTTGTAACTCATCCCACAATATTTTCAGTTTAGTAAAATACTCATGCACAGAGAGCAGTCCTTATTGACAAGTGTATATTTCAAGTTGAAGATCACATATACGAAAAGAATTGCTTTGGGCAAACCTTGCTTTGAGATCTGGAGATCATTCCAGATCTCATAGGCAGAATCTAACCATATGATGGACTTTGCGATGGATGCAGAAACAGAGTGAATCAGCCACGAAATCACCAGGTTGTTGCATCTCTCCCAGGGAACAAATAACGGACCGGAACGAAGAGGTTGCAGAATAGACCCATCGACAAAGCTCAATTTATTCTTGGATAACAGCGACATCTTCATATCATGCTGCCATTGATGGTAATTCGGGCCTGTGAGAACTGAAGACACAAGAACTAAAGTAGGATTTTCATTCACGTGGAGATAGCAAGGACTAGAGGGGTTATCTTCTGGTTTTGACATTAACCTAGAAGTATTAGCTGTCCAGGCATTACGATTGGCCATCGCAGCAAAGTTCAGAGAACTTCAAGAATTAAAGAACGTAAAGAAAGCAAAGAAACGATAACACTTCTTGCAAAGACGAAACAAGAAACAACGGTAGAACAGCGAAAGAAAATCTGTCTGATACCATGATAGAAAACTCAGAAGAATTCGTATGATTTCATCTCATCGAGAGGTTGAATTATTTATACAGAAGATCTGAATGAAAAGAACAATAACTAATGTTAACTATGTTAACTGACACGTCTAACTAACTTAACTACCAACCTATTATTATATAATTCTAACAAATTGTGACCCACCGAGGACACTTACATTACATTACATTTTAATTAAGTACAATATAATTAGTTAAAAATAATTCATTAATTAATTAAAATAAATTAACTTAAAATAATTAATTAATTATTTTAAGTTAATTTATTTTAATTAATTAATGAATTATTTTTAACTAATTATATTATAATTAATTAAAATATAACTAATTAATTAATTACACTATAATTAATTAAAATAGAATCTATTCAATAATTAAAATATTGTAATTAATTGATTAATTAAAATATTATTATTAATTCAAATATAAGTAAATAAAATATAATTATTCTTTAATTAAAATTGTAATTAATTAATTAATTAAAACATAATTCATTCATTAATTATTAATTACAATATTTTAATTAATTAATTACAATATTTTTTACAAACCAACCACTATTAATAGGAATGATAATTATTCCTTCCTCTTAACCAGCCATCATAATTATAATAATAATATTTATTCTCATTCCTTACTAATTTATTCTCATTCTAATTATCATGGCATACTAACTAACCGCCTCCTTGACCCCATCAACTTGTCTTCCCTAAGGTCCACACAGTAGCACTTTGTCGATAATTACTATCTGTCTACTACATGTGTTCTGTATTAATTATCTTCCATTGTTCTTATAGGACTCATAATCGGTTAGAAATGTTCCGATAAGAAAATATCACGAATCGATATTAACGCATTCATAAAAACAGCAAGAATGATACCTATTAACTAACTATGCCAATGCACACCGTCTTTAATTGCTCGAATGATACCCAGTAATGAAGTGGGATAAATCCTGTGTTCCCCTGTCCTAACATCTAATTGCTTAAAGATGGTGATCTTGAACTACTCGAAAAATGCTTAACATTGAAAAGTTTTAGTCCATGTGTAGTTCCTGTCAAGGGCGGATCTAGAAATGCACACCATCTTTAATTTCCGTATGAAGCCATGTAATCTTTCATCTTTCGCTTTCTCTTTTTATCGTTCTCCTTGTTGGCATACATGGTGAGACTCATATTTCAACTATGTGAAAATGGAGGAATACCCAGACCGTGTACATTGCAGGAGCATTGTTTTCTATAAACCCATCAACACCAAGATTTGCGACCAGGACGCCAACCACATCACCTTCGATGGTATCGGGTCAGCAGGAGCTGACTTCATCTCTCAAATGAGGATTAAATCTCATGATTTCATATATGTATATATATATATATATAAAATATAATTTTAAGACTTAAAATATTATTTGGATCTTCTGTTGGATTCAGCATTTTATTTTTCTAAAATTTTGAAGTCATTATTTAAGGCAGAGAGTTTGGAGGGACGTTAAAGGAAAATAAATACCAAAAGCAATTCTTAATGCTTCAAAAGTTTCCCTGACCAGATAAAACCGTACCTAACTGAAGCGTAGAATGGTAGATATCCTTCCAAACGTTTTAGATCTACAGTTAAGCTTTGTGAAGACTGCCCGCAACTGCAGTATATACTTTTTCGTCAGGTGTGAAGCCAGCCCCAATCATTTCCTCGTACAAATTAAAAGCTTCTGATGATCTTCCTTCATTGGCCAATCTCAATATCATTGCTCTGTAAGTGACCACATGCATGATTAGATCCTTCTTACGCATTTCATTGAATATTTTCAGGGCCTTGTCTACCATACCGAATTTACACTCACCATGGACAAGTGATGTGTATGTATATATGTCAGGCATCAGTCCTTGAGCTTCCATCTTTTCTCTTAGCTCATAAGCTTCCTTCATTTTCCCTTTCTTGCTATAACCATCAATTAAAACATTGTACGTAATAACATCAGGCCTTTCTCCCTTTTGCATCATATCTCGAAAGAGCCTCTTTGCTTCAACAAAATTCCCCTCCTTGCAATACATGTTGATCAAGGTAGTATAGTTCACAACATTAAGCATCAAACCTTTTTCCAACATTGAAAATAGCAATCTTTTTGCTTCATCTTGTCGATTTAGTTTAGACAAACCACTAGCAATGATATTACAAGTGAAGACATCCCCAATGAAACCTTTTTTTTCCATCACAGCCAGCACCTTTAAAGCCTTATCTATGAACCCTCTTCTGCAATATGCATCAAAAAGAGTATTAAATACTACATGATCAACATCAAACCCTTTACTTTGCATTTCGTTCAACAATATTTCAGCAGCTTCCACTTTCCCAGCCTTGTAAACACCATCAATCAAAGCTCGATATGTATAAACATCAGCAGCAATCCCTTTTTCAGTCATTTCATCAAACAACTTAAACGCCATTCTCAAGTTTCCAGCTTTGCAATTCCAGTAAATCATTGACTTATAAACATAAACATCTGGTTCTACTTCCCTTTCGTGCATTTCTTCAAACAACTTCTCAGCTTGAGCAAATTTCCCATTACTTCCAT
>JAOSBM010170378.1:0-10429 GCA_027568955.1 Erythroxylum tenue | reverse complement strand
TCATTTTAACCAACCATCATAATTATAATGATTATATCCATTCTCATTCCTCACTATATTCATTCTCATTATCATTCTCATTATCTTATGTGAACTAAGCGCCCCCTAAACTCTTATTTCTTGATTTGTGGAATCCTAGTTATTGAACTCTGAATGTTGTGAGACTTTCGTTCTTTATTTGAATCGATTTATTAATCAAGTATTAACTATTTTCTGGCTTATTATTTGATTATTTAATTTTACAGCTATGAGGGCAACTAGTTTGTGATTTTGGCCATGTTTGGCAAAGAGCAGATTGCATTAGCTATTAGCTGATTCTATAAGCGGTTAACTGATAGCTGATTCTATCAACTTATTTGACCAGGGGATAACACAGCTGTTTATTAAAGATGTTTGATAAAATTAACTATTTAGTATTAATTGTTGATGTGTAAAATGACTTATGAGGACATGATTTTAAAATATATATATAAGGGCATTAATATTATATTTCTTAGTATTTCTTTGAATATTCTTATAAGAATTTAGATTTAGATATTTAATTTTACAAAAATTAAGTTTGTAACTTTAATAAAAAAACATAATAATAATAATAATAATAATAATAATAATAATAATAATAATAATAAATACAACATTAAATTCTCTATTAATATGAATAATGCAGCGAGCTACATCATATTAGTATTTTTCATATAATATGTATGAATTTTATTATTTAATAAATTAAAAATATGTATAATTATAGAATGACACAAATACGATATATAGTAGTTACATATTAAAAATATTAATTTGATGTGACTCTTTATGTTCAAAAACTTAATATTATGGTATTTTTAAATGTAAACTAATATTATAAATTTAAATAAAGATTAAAAAGTTTAATTAACTCCTTTATTATATTCTTCAAAACTTCACAACATAATTATACGATTAAAAAAACAACTTTGAAAACACATAGAGCAAAAGTAGAGAGTAAAGTGGAGGGCAATATTGTCATTAGGCAAACAACTAACTCCAAAAGCTCCTCTTATGGAACTTTTAGAAATAAGCTTATTGAGGTTAAATAAGCAAACCAATAAGCCATTCACTAAATACATCAATAGCTTTTTACAATTGTCAAAAAGCTAACTTTTAGTCAAAAAGCTAATAAGTTGTTTGTCAAATACCTCCTTTATTTAATCAATCGTTAGATTAAACAGGTTGACGTTCAATTCTTTTAATTAAAAGTTATGACTAGGATTTTTGTCTACTACATTATGGATATGATTCTAAAAAAATAGTTGTCTAGGATAAATATATATCGTATGTATATTATCTAGTTCGTTGATTTTCTTGATTCGTAAAGCTATTAACTAATTAAATCTGAGATCGTACCCAGGTTATTGATTAATAAGGGTTCATTCGAATACATGTTTCAATTAACTAAATATAAGAGAAAATAAGTAAAGAAATTTACCATGGTGAATGCTTAACTAATAAATTGATTATTTTTTATGTCGATGATCAACGCAAGTTCAATAATGAAGGAGACTAGAACCAAGATTTATCCCTATGGATTGTTAAATTCTCATTGTTTTACTATTAGTTATTTTTCAATTTCGTATTCCAATTAAATTCTATTTAATTCACAATTTAAAACTTCCCTTTTATTGTGTAACTACTAACGTCCGAATTTCTCATGGGAATGATCCCTACTTTTCACTATTACATTAATTTATGTAGTAGAAAGTTGGTTTCTTTTTATATTTACTTGCAGGCAACAGCAGTCACCAAATTTTGGCACTATTGCCGAGTAGTTTTTGATGGTTTACGTGCGTTACGCATTCGAATCAATATGAAAATTTGCAGTATAATCCTAAAATTGAGAAAATAGCAAAGGCATTAAGAAAGCAGACGAAAGAAAGATAACAAGTACTAAGAGAAGAACGACAGAGTGAAAGGAACGTGGATGCAAATTGCACTTTACGCCAACTAGCTGCTCCAGCTGAGAACCGACAACCTCGCTGCATTAATTTTTTGAATTTGGGCGGTAATAAAACTTTTGAGTTGAAGTCGGGATTGATTCACTTGTTACCCACTTTCTTAGGCATATTAGCAGAAGATCCTTATAAGCACTTAAAGGAGTTTGATGTTGTTTGCATGGGGATGAAGCCTACTAATGTCACTGAAGAGCAGATAAAACTAAGGACTTTTTCCTTTTCTTTGAAAGATGATGCATAAGATTGGTTATATTATTTACCTACTAGAAGTATTACAACATGGGTAGAGATGAAGAAGTTATTTCTAGAGAAGTTTTTTTCCAGTTTTCAGGGTCGCCAATATCAGAAAAGAAATCTGTGGCATCTGACAAAACACCAGGGAGTCATTATATGAATATTGGGAGAGATTTAAGAAGGTGTGTGCAAGCTTCCCTATCATCAAATCAGCGAGCAACTATTGATTCAATATTTTTATGAAGGTCTTTTACTGACTGAGAGGAGAATGATAGATGCTACAAGTGAAGTAAATCACACGTCTGTATAGTTTTATATTCGATATACAAGAGGCACAAGAAGGGGGGTGAATTGTATATCCTTTTTAATATGATCCCCTTTTTGAAAACTTGCTTTTTCAAAACTATTGAATAAACGTATCACGAAGTATTGCAATTCGCTTCTAAGTACTTGTATAAAAACAATAAGAGTAAAAGTTGAGAGTTGAGAGTAAGAATCGACACAGCAGATTTATACTGATTCACCCCAAACCGTGGGCTACGTCCAGTCCTCAGAATCCTTTATGAGATTTCACTATTCTTCTCAAAAATACAAGTATTCTTTTTATTGAGCCTCTTCAGCTCTCTTACAGCAAGTATTCTTTTCTCTCTTAGCCTCTTCAGGCTATCAGCTTTTCTTCTTTCTTTTGAAAGAATTTCGAGCTTTGTTACAGACAATAGTAGCTCTACAATTTAGCATAATGAATAATATTTCTAGCTTTAGAATATCTCGCTCTTGTAAAATTCACTAACTTTTGCAATATTTAACTCCGACTCGTATTTATAGCCTTCGTTTTCAATCGCTTCTTGATAACTGCTTCTTTCTTCTTATTTCTTGATCTTTGAAGAAACAGTTATTCAGTTGAGTTATGTAACTAACTTAAACTGATTATTCATCCGACGTGGTATCAGGACTTCGTCTTCGTTTCTTTCATCTCATTTCTCTATCGTCTCATTTCTTTCGTCTCATTTCTTCTTTTAGCTTCCGTCTCATTTCCTCTTTTAGCTTCCGTCTCATTTCCGTTTTTAGCTTCCGTCTTATTTTCACTTTTAGCTTCCATCTCATTTTCTTCCGTCTCATTTCCGCTTTTAGCTTCCGTCTTATTTTCTTCCGTCTCATTTTCTTCACTACGTTTCGTCTTAGTTTCTCCGCGCTTCGTCTTCCTTTCTTGTTTCATTATTATTTGGTCTTCATCAAAATTATTAATCGTAAAGTCATTTTGACTTAATAATCTCCCCTTTTTTGATGATAACAAATAATCATAGTTTTTAGAAAGAAAGTATTATTTATAAGACGGTATACAATATAAGACTATAATTGAAAAAAATTGTAGTCTATACATTTCTCTTCTTCTTCTATTCTTCTCTTCTCTTCTCTTTTCTTTTCTTCTTCTCTTTTCTTTTCTCCCCCTATCTTTGTCATTTCTTTCTCCTTTCTCTTCTCTTTTCTTCTTTCTCTCCCTATTTGTTATTGATCAAAAAGATCATGATCTCAGATGTTTCATAACTTCAGAAAAAATTTCTTTTATTTCAGTGTGAAGTAACTTGAGGTCTCGTTGTATATGCACTACTTCCTCTCTTAAGTTACTCACTAAAGCACACAGGTCATCATCCTTTTACAATTCTTCTTCAAAAGAAATAGTAGTGCTATATGCATATGAAGATATAACATTCTGTTCAAGGATTATAAAGGCAGGAGGGTTGAATGATAGGTTCGATTCTGGGAGTTCAATATTATCAGGGCTGGGTAGTCTTGGAACTTGTCTTCCAAACAGGTGTAGGACACCTCCAATTGAAGACACAGTACTCAAGGGTCTAATGTGCACAATTAGATGAACAAGAGTCTCTATGTTGTAACTGACATCTCCAATCCTAATGGATCTGTACTGTCCTTCTGTAAGTTTTCTAACTACCTGAGAAGATTCTTCAGTGTTTCGTCGACCACAATTGCTGTGTTGCATAGCATGCCTCATCAATGTTTCTCACTTCGGCCTCGATCTGTTCCTCTGTCAGATCACTTGATAACCCTTCAGGGTACAGTTTCTTCTTCCCCTTTTCATCATTACGAACAATGAAAGGTCTTGGTTGAATGTCAGGCACAATCTTGATCATAGTTCTTTTTGTAACTGGAAATATAGTGTACCTCTGTTTTGTCATCTATGTGGGGTATAGTTTGGTTCTTTCATCTCGCAGAACACTATACAGCCTTATCTCTCCATCATTTAACAGATGCATTGTACCACTATTTACCAAGATTGGTTGTAATTGTACCTTGACTGACCTTTTTGGGGTTTCTCTAATGATGATAGAGCTGTTACTCCTAACAAGTTGAACTTCTTCAATAATCTTAATTCTCAAATCCTCTTTCCTTAAAGGTTGAGAAGGGTTGACCTATGCTGGACTGCGTTCAACTGATTTCTTCTTCTGTTTAGCAGTAGGAGTGCTCTTCTTCTCACTGATTTTTTGCTTTTTATTCTCTCCAATCAGTTTAGGAGTCTGTTGTTGAGGTTGGGGTTTCTTCTTCTCAAACTCCAATTTCCTCTTTATCTCAATCCGTTTAGCCAATTTGACTGAATCTTTCTTTAAGATTGAGACTAGAGACCTGGTTGCCTGAGGTGCTTTCTTCTTAGAGTCTCCACCAAGAGTCAGCTCTTTTCTTTGCTTCTCCTTTTGTTGACGCAGGGTTCGTACTCTGGGTGACCTTTTCGCTTGTTTAGGTATCTCTGAAAGAAGTGTCTCCCCCTTTCTCTTTAAGGACACTTTCTCTATATACCGCACCTGGCTTCCTTCTTTACGAGAAATTGCCTTATTTTTGATTTCTACATCTAATGATTTCTTTTCTCCTTCTGTGGACATTCTTTTTGTAGATTGAGATTTTGACCCTCTTGTGGGAGTTCCCTTTTTAACACGCTCCCTCTCAATCCTTGCTATCATCTTAGAATCTATTTCTTCTTTCTCCAGATCCTTCAAGCCCATTTTACCAATTGTTACAGAATTGATGGCGCTTCTGATATTCACCTTCATCATGTTCCCTCTCTCCAGAAGGACTCCAAAATCTCTGAATATTCTAGTCAGTAGCATCCCATACGGTAGGGCGGTTGATTCTTTCTTTAACTTTACCATTTACTGGAAGATAAGAAAAGGTATATCTATAGGATGGCAATTGAGCAGATAAAATAGGCATTGTTCATCTAATGTTGTCACCAAATGCCTTGATCCTGTTCTTGGTAGAACACAATGGAAAAGAAGTGAGTGTAGAACCGTAGCCTTTGGCACAAGACTTGAGGCCTTCTTATCCTTTGGATTATTGCTTCCATATAATTGTCGGTTGATCTGAATCTCCTTCACGCTAGCTTGCGTCATCCATCAAGCTTTACTCGTGAGCTTCTCTCCAACATATGGACATTCAGTGACCTTCTTGATTATCTCCGGTGTCACTATAATCGACAATCTATCCACCATTGATACAAGAGTATTTTCCACCACTTCCATATTCTTCCAGAAGTCAAATACTTCATTTGTGTAGACTGTCTCACGAACTTGAAAGAAGTTTCTCCATCTGGATGCCATAATCTCCGGTTCAATATCCATCTTGTCCTGCTTCAAAGACTCAAAATCAACAAGTCTTCCACTGGACATTGCTGGCTCAATGTGTTTCTATAGTTAACAACAAACTGAATGCACAAATATCTTTCTCAAACAGGTGAAGTCGATTTTTGAGGTTGAGAGTGTGAGCAACGAAGGTTTGGTATCTAAACAGAGTAATGAAAGGCTTTTGTTGAGAGTTCTTCCAAAGGTCGATGTCAGGGTATGTCAAGAGTGTTTTAGAATAGGTGGTGTTTTCAAGGCTATGAGAAATTTTCCCTCCAAAACTTTCTTGTGATAGAAGTTACCGTCTGTAACTTACTGTTACTATTACCGTTAACTCTTACGACCTTTTATCTGGGACATGACGTGTCAGATGATTGATCACTCAACATCACCATGTTAAAGTTTCGTATGATTTCTTTGAATCTTTCTTCACTCAGTGGCTTAGTGAAGATGTCTGCCCATTGATAATTCGTCTCAACAAACTGAAGACTCACGATCTTCCTCTAAATGTAGTCTCGTAGAAAATAGTGTCTAACTTCGATATGCTTGACTCTCGAATGTTGTATAGGGTTCTTCGACAGGTTGATGGCACTTGTGTTGTCACAGAAGATTGGGATCTCTTCTTCTTGTACTAAGTAGTCTTCTAACTGGTACTTGATCCACAACGTCTGTGAGCAGCAACTTGTGGCTGACATATACTCGGCTTCTGCAGTTGATAGAGCGATTGAGCTTTGCCTCTTCCTCTACCAGGAAACTAGGTTGTGGCCAAAGAAGTGACAACCTCCACTCGTACTTTTTCTATCAATCCTATCTCCGGCATAGTCCGCATCACAGTAACCAATTAACCTGAAATCAATTTTACCGATTTCAATTATCTTGCCCTGCTGGTTGTCTCCAAAAGTTACCAATCCTCCCTTCTTATACTGAAGATCTAGGAACATAGACCTTTTTCCCATCATGTGTCGCGAGCATCCACTATCCAAGTACCAATGATGCTGGCTGCTTCTTTCAAGGAAGGATATTTGCAGGAGATATTATTTGTCTCTTAGGTACCCAGATTTTCTTAGGTCCTTTGGGGTTAGTTTTACCATAATTCATAGTATGATGATGACGTAGCTGATGAAATTTCTGATGATAATGAGGCTGATGAAATTTATTCCTATAAGGAGCATAATTCTTTTTATGCTGAATATGGTTTTTAGTAAACCCTAATCCAGTTTTATCATTAGGGTGTTTGTATTTCCCTAACATGTCATTCATTTTTTCCGTACTCTCGATAAATGTTAAGAAATCAGCTGAAAGACTGTTAATCTTTTGTTTCAGCTGATTGATCTCTTCAGATCTATCTACAACTACCTTTTTCTTCATCTCGTCTACTTGTTTCTTTAAGCAGACATTCTCTTTTTCTAACACTTGCATGTTTTCCAGGTTTTCTACATACTTCTTCTTTAATAGCTTATACTGCTTCAGAATTGCATGAGAATCTTCTAATAATTCTGAATATGCATCTTGTAATTCACTAATTTTTGAGGTTACCTCCTCATCACTTTCTCCTTCGGCTACCAAGCAAATGTTTACTTGTACTGATGCCTCTGAGTCAGTATCTGATTCGGACGAATCCAGATCTTTCTAGGTTGCCATCATGCTTTTCTTGCCTTCTCTACTCTTCTTTGACTTTCTTTTCAGCAATGGAAATTCGAACTTGTAATGTCCCGGTTTATTGCATTCGTAGCAGATGATGGATGTCTTCTCGTTCTTTCCTTCATCTTTGCTATTCTTCTTGAAGGAGGACTCTTTGGTTCCTTTTGGCTTTTTCTTCCACATGCGTCTGATCTTCCTCAAGATAAAAGATAGTTCATCATCTTCTTCGCTCGAATCTTGATCTGATTCACTAGAGTCGTCATTCTTGACTTCCTCAATCTTCAGCGCTTTCGACAGTGAACTCCTCTTCCTTTGAATCTTGTGGTTCTTTTGTCCGGCCTTCAATGCTATGGATTTATCCCGTCTGGGCTTATCTTCTGCATTAAGTTCAACTTCATGTATCTTCAGGGATCCAAGCAATTCATCAAGCTTCAACACGCTCAAATCTTTGGCTTCTTGTACAGCTGTGACTTTTGGTCTCCATCTCTTCGGTAGCATTCTGAGGATCTTTCGAACGTGATCTTGATTGTCGTAAGTTATGCCGAAAGCTTTAAGTCTATTAATGATAGTTTGAAATCTTCCAAACATCTGATCGATAGACTCTTCGTCCTTACTCTTGAACAACTCATATTGGTGTACAAGAATACTTATCTTGGATTCCTTTACTTGATTGGTGCCTTCGTGTGCGATGGATAGCGTATCTCATATCTCCTTCGCAGTGTCGCATCCAAGAACTTTATCGTACTCACTTCTGCTTAGGGCACAGCTTAAAAAGACCTTGGCCTTCAAATGCAGTTGGAATCTCGCTTTTTGATTTGCAGACCATCTGATTCGTGGAATAGCATTTCCTTCTTCATCTACCGGTATATACGATCCATTTTCTATTATTTCACAAAGATCGATATGAGTAGATTCAATGAAAAGCCGCATCCTGTCTTTCCAGTAATGGTAGTCTTCTTCATTGAACACAGGAGGTCTAGTGACGGAAGCGCCTTCAGCTATATATACGTGCGATTCTGCCATAGATCTTTATCCACACTTTGTTACGATGGTTCTTGGACACCGAGCTCTTATACCAATTGAAGTAAATCACACGATAGTATAGTTTTATATTCGATATACAAGAAGCACAAGACGGGGGGGGGGGGGGTTGAATTGTGTATCCTTTTTAATATGATCCCCTTTTTGAAAACTTGCTTTTTCAAAACTATTAAATAAACGTATCATAAAGTATTGCAATTCGCTTCTAAATACTTGTATAAAAACAATAAGAGTAAAAGTTGAGAGTTGAGAGTAAGAATCGACACAACAGATTTATATTGGTTCACCCTA
Organism: Erythroxylum tenue; assembly: GCA_027568955.1. Taxonomy (NCBI): domain Eukaryota; kingdom Viridiplantae; phylum Streptophyta; class Magnoliopsida; order Malpighiales; family Erythroxylaceae; genus Erythroxylum; species Erythroxylum tenue. The sequence continues at coordinate 1,608 of JAOSBM010170378.1, read as the reverse complement.
AATCGTGACTTATGTCCAGTCCTCAGAATCCTTTCTGAGATTTCACTATTTTTCTAAACAATACAAGTATTCTTTTCATCGAGCCTCTTCAAGTCTCTTACAGTAAGTATTCTTTTCTCTCTTAGCCTCTTCAGGCTATCAGCTTTTCTTCTTTCTTCTGAAAGAGTTTCGAGCTTTGTTATAGATAATAGTAGCTCTATAATTTAGCACAATGAATAATATTTCTAGCTTTAGAATCTCTTGTTCTTGTAAAATTCACTAACTTCTGCAGTCTTTGACTCCAACTCGTATTTATAGCCTTCATCTTCAACCGCTTCTTGATAACTGCTTCTTTCTTCTTGTTTCTTGATCTTTGAAGAAACAGTTATTCAGTTGAGTTCTGTAACTAACTCAAATTGATTGTTCATCCGACTTGGTATCGGGACTTCGTCTTCGTTTCTTTCGTCTCATTTCTCTATCGTCTCATTTCTTCCGTCTCATTTCTTCTTTTAGCTTCCGTCTCATTTCCTCTTTTAGCTTCCGTCTTATTTTCTTCCGTCTCATTTTTACTTTTAGCTTCCGTCTTATTTTCTTCCGTCTCATTTTCTTCATTGCGCTTCGTCTTACTTTCTTCTTTCATTATTATTTGGTCTTCATTCAAATTATTAATCGTGAAGTCATTTTGACTTAACAGCAAGTGTAGGAGCACTAATTGATAAAACACCAGTAGCTATATAGGAATTGATCTCAACTATGGCTTCTAACTCTCAACAATTTGGAGCTCGGAATGATTATGGTTCAAGACATGTTAATGAGATGAGAGTTTCGTCATTGGAAAGAAGATTAGATGATTTGACTTCTTTAGTGCGTCGAGTCACGGTATCTAGAAAAGAGGAAGTTAAGACTTGTAGTATTTGTTCTATGGTTGGCCATCCCACAGATATGTGTCCCACTCTACAAGAAGACTAAGTTGAAGAAGCCAAGGCAATAGATGGTTATTTGGGACAACCTCAAAATAAGTATGACCCGTTTTCAAATACATATAATCCGAGTTGGTGATGTAGCACCCCACTCTTGCAAGGCACGAACCTGACATGCTGAGTGATGTCCGAGTACATACCCCGCAAAGGTGGCATGTTAGAACAGTCCAACACTCAAATCTCAATACAAATTTTTCATAAATAGCACGAGCGTATGCGGAAATTAATAATCAAATCGGGCGCACTTTTATTCATAAACTTTTTCAATCACAATATTACAATCATTAAACAACTCATCGGAGTTACACTAGTCACTTAGAAATTACGGAATACACAATTTGTGTTGGATCCCGTTTCCGGAACCCAACTCTTGAACATGAAACGTGAATCACGATCATCTTGCCTTGAAGGGTTATTCCATTAACCCTAATTATCCGTTAAATTTTTTTTTTCATCATCGAACCTTACCAGACCTTATTCATGCATCTTCTATCTTATAACGTCTCAAAATTCACTTACAATTGTTTCATAGCGTGCCCATACAAAAACAGTCATATGCTTGAACTCAATTTGCCTGCTTGTGATCATAATTTGGAAGACTTAAAACCTTAATTCCAAATTTACCTTCTTCATATGAATCATAGATATA
>JAOSBM010170277.1:0-10441 GCA_027568955.1 Erythroxylum tenue | reverse complement strand
ATAAAGTATGACATTTTTGGACAAGGGAGTAGAGAGTTATGAGTTTTGGAAGTTCTGATGATGTTTAGGATGGAGCTAATCGACCAATCACTTTGTGTGGACTTTTTGACCCCTTTAGAGACCGATCTTGTTTTTGAGTCCTTCATGAAAATGGTAGAGCTGTCTTTTATCTTTCTAACGATACCAAGTTTACAAAATTTGGAGTTCCAAGTCAAAATTTATGGATGTTAGAAGTTAGGAAGTCGGGTCAGCATTTTGAGCGAGCGCCCACTCGATCGCTCGGCCGTTCGACTGTTCGCCTGCTCGTCCGCACGCATCGCTCGGCCGATTTTCGAATTTTTCGCCTATTTCGACCTCTCTTTACTCTTTTGGCCATAACTTTTTTGTCCAACCTCCGATCGATCTGATTTTCAAAGCGTTGGATTTCTAAGACATCCCTCTATCTTTCTATAGAAATTTATGATTTTGTGAGACCGATCGAATCAAAGTAAGAGGATCAGTTGAAAAAGTCTGAACATGCTTCAGTGTTTTGGTGATATCTTTATTTGTAGAGCTCCAATCGATCTGATTCTTATTTCTAATTAAACTAGAGACTTGGGGTTACAAATGTTCTGAAGGAATCAAATTACAATTCAGCTCCTAAGATGATCAATTTCTGGAGTGAAGTTAGATGTAAAGTTCAGTCGTGGTTTAGTATTGGTCAAAAAGTGTTTTGGCCATAACTTCTTCATTTCTGAACCAAATTGAGTGTTCTTGGTGTCATTAGAAACGTAAGACATAGAGGAATATTGTTTTAGAAGGAAGTTTTGTCAAATTGCCTCATTTACCTGATCGGAATAAGGAGTTAAGAGGTCAGTTTTAAAGATAAAAAGGAAGGGCAATGTTTGAAGTTCACTTAAGGTTTTAAATTATAAAGCTTATATGTAAGGGCATAAGGGTCTCTTCTCATTCATTAATGGCAAGTTGGTAAATAAGAAGAGTGGGCTTTAGTATAAAGAGAAATGATGCACGACATTGCAAGGGAGAAAGGAAACAAATGACAGAAAAGAGAGAAGAGAGGGAGAGCTTCGGTGAAGAAGAAAAGAAAGAAGAAGAAAGAAGATGCTAGGGTTTGCTTTTTCTTGAATTTCAAGAAGAATTTTTAAGGTGATTCAAGAGGAAAAATGAAGAGGAGCTCAAGAGCTTTATTTCAAGCCAAGAAATTTCGAATTTGGAGAAGATTTAAGGTAAGAGAAGATTTTTGATCTTTAAATTTTTAATGAGATTTTGGGTTAGATAGCTTAAGAACGTTATGGGTTTGGGATTTATATAGTTAAATTTGGTGTTTATGCCCTATATGATGTTCAATTTTGAATGGTTATTAATTAGGGTTTTGTCATGAATTAGGGATTTAAGTGAGGATTGGAGAAATTGAGGCTTTGGACAAGTTTCAAGCATGGATTTAAGGTGGGTATCATGTTTATAATTTGAATTATAAGCTTATTGTGTGTTTTCGAAAAATCAAGAAAGTAAAAATATTTTTAAGCTATTTGTTTCGAATGTTTAACTTCATTGTAAGAAATTGTCATAATGGATAATTTCATTGTTTTTGAATGAAAGTGATATTGCCGTATAAATTTTGGATGATAAATGTGCAATGTGAATTGGAATTTGTTTGAATTATGATTTTAAGAAATTGCTATGATTTTTGCATTCCTTGTGTTTAAATGTTTGAGAATTTGATATGTGAATCTGTGTGACTTTATGTTTAAATATGACATGACCTGAAAATTAAGTTTTTGAAATACGCAGTCGGGCTTTCCGATCTTCAAGTATGATCTGTCTGTTATGTGGGTTTGGTTAGGTCCCATAAGAGGGTCAAGTGCACTTGTCTAGGCTTCGCTTGCCTGCCCGCTAGTGGCATTGGAGCTCCGTTAAGGACTCCCATAAGTTCACGGCTACACCGGACCGTTATGCGGGAAGGTGTAGTACGTTCTGTTCACGGCTGCACAGGACCGTTATGCGGGAATGTGCAGTACGTTCTATTTCTGGACCGACCCAAACCAAAATTTGTGATGTGTTATGTGCTTATGTGTGTTATAATGTGCTGCATTCATGTTTTGGAATTGTTCATAAATTGTGAAAAATTTGAGATTATGGAGAAATAAACATTTGAGGTGTTCAACCGTGAAATTTTTGAAATCGAATATGAATGTTTTGAAAAGTTGAAAAGTTTGAGAAATAAGCAATTTTGCCATTGTTCTACTGTGAAATTTTCATAAAATGGCAAAAGTTTTGGAAAAATAGTTTTTGCTTATTTTTCTGTTATAAACATGTTATCCACGAGCTGTAAAGCTCACCCCCTTTCATCTCCATCTCCAGAAAATCATGAAGGAGATCGGATGAAAGAAAGACAAGACGTTCGTTCGTCATCTTTGTGTTTGTATTTTTATTTTTGGTTTAAGATGAATCTTTGTAAAAATGAGAGCTTAGGCATATGTTGATTTTTGTGGGGATTTTTTGTATCTTTATATTTTTGGATTCGGATTTTTGGGATTGATGTTGTATTATTCGTAATGGATTTATTTTGGATTGTAATGTAAATGAGTTATGAATTTGTGTATCGAATTGAGGGATGATTTGTGACTTGGATATGGATGAATACGCTTGAAGTGCTATGGGTATATGAATGTGTTTGTTTGTGTTGGGATTCCGGACAGGAGGTTCGATGAATTGTGTTGATGGATTGGAAATATTAAAGTGCTTTTTGTTTATGGTTTGAATTGGTGATATACAGACATGTGTGCGTCTTGAGGGCGAAAGAAAAATAAGTTTTTGTTTAAGTTGATGGTTATGATCTCGCTTATGAGGGATTAAATGGATTGAGGAATTGGAATTGATGAATTTCAAATGGGACATTGAATTGTGTTTCGAATGATATTGAAGTGAAAAAAAAAAGAAAAATTTATACCAATTTGGATTTGGTTTAGATCAGGATCGTCTTACAGTTTCCAACGCGACACGTTTGTTTGTTAAATAAAAAGTTTTGCGTTCTCGGATATCGGAATTTTTGCCCTTAAGTTTGGCTAAATCGTTTTGGTTTCTTTGTTTCTGAGACTTTTTGTAAATTCGTTCCTTCAATCCCTCATCTTTTCTTTTGTTATTCGTTTTGCTTTTGGCCTTCGATTTCGCTTTTGATTTTGTTCCCGCTTTATGACTTCCGATTTGATTTGTGTTTTACATTTATTTTGGCCCACTTTCGGGTTTAGGATCCGTTCTTTTGTTGCGTTTTTCGTTTCCGTTTTCCGTTTTGTCGGTTGGGGTCTGGTTCCGAAATCGGGTCCCAACACTATGATAAGCGAAATACATTTGTGCGTTTAGTGTTTATTTGTTACAGATCAAAATGGAGAAATCTCTTATCTATGGGAGGCACGTTGATTTCACTTCCTTGAGGAAAAATCAGATGGACATCCAACCAGAAATTGAAGCAGTTGGCTGGAAAAATTACTTCAACATTCGTGAAATGGTTTATTTAAATGAGATATATGAGTTCTGGAAGAATGCAAAAGTGGTGGACAACACCTTAATATCAATGGTAGATGGGTTGTCAATTATAGTCACACAAGATTCTATTAAGAAGGCTATTGGGTATCCAAGTATTGGAGCAATGTTGTTTAGCAATACAAAATGGATTGCTCAAGGTCGTGTAGATAAAACTCACATCAATCGACAGTTATATGGAAGTAGTGATCTAGAAGTCAAGAAGGCTTCAACCCTTATTCCGAAGGTTAGGCTTTTACATTCACTGCTTCTCCACTGCATTATACCAAGAATAGGTTTAAAGGACGTGGTAACAATGAACGATGAACATTGTTTGTTTCATCTACTTAATCACCAACCCATTAATCTTTCGTTCATGATTTTGAAATACATAATGAAGTCTAAGGGAGATTCTATTTCTTTACCTTACGGTATGCTATTGACAAGATTCTTTAGAGAATCTGGAATCTTACTTGACAGAGGTAATAGGGTAAAGGTGGATGTGAAGAGTGTTATTAATGCCACTACTATTCTCGGAATGGGAATAAAATTTGAAGCTGAAGCAGATATAGGTTTTACACTGAAAGCAAAGTCTAAGGGGGAGCTTATAGTGCGACGAAGGAGGAGTGAACATGTTACGTCTGAAAGACAAACAAAACCTCGATCGACATGAAGAACATCCGCAGAAGAACATTCACAGAAGAAAAGGCTGAACAATCGTCTGATGTGTCAATACAAGCTAAGACGATTCTATAGACAAAGGAAAGCCAGGTTCAATAATCAACACAATAAGTTTCTTTGAAAAGGAAGGCTGAGACGCTCCAATCAGAAAAGCAGAAAGCTCTGATTCTTGGTAGAGATTCTTAAAAGCAAGAGCAAAGACAGTAGCCTACCAGATCAATTGTTTCTATTTTGCAAAGTGAATCTGCAAAATCATCTAGAGATACAGAGATAAAAAGGAAGTTAGTATTTGAGAGGAAGAAGTCTCAATAACAACTCTCTTCCAAACCAGTGGAAGAACAAAAGAAGATGAAGCTTAATTAGAAAAAGGTTTCTTCATTTGATGTTCAACAGAAGGAACGGACAGTTCAACACCAACCAGTACTTTACAATTCTTCTCAACCAATCAAGAAAAGGATTTGAAAATGAAGAGTATGGAAGAATCAGTACCTGTTCGAAATAGAAATTCAATTATTATCATAGAACCTGCTAAGAAGAAAAGCAAGGTACAAGTCGAACCTATACCAGTAAGTGATCAGACAATACATCTTCTTAGTCATGAAGAACGAAGACTATATGGTATTCTGCAAGATGAGAAGTTAGAACCATATCTAATGAAGATTTCAAAGGATCGTTATACTATCTATCCGATTACAAGCAGAAGAACAATAAAGATTGTTCTAGATATTCAACCAAGATGTTCAACCCCTGTAATAAATGAAGAAAAAGGGAAGAAGAAGATGCTTCCTGAAGGGCATGAAGATGATCTTACAGAAGAACAGATTTAAATGTCTGTGAAGAACATAGATGATGCATGTAATGCAGCTCAACCTGTTGGTGTCTATGTATCACATCATATATCAAGGAAATCAGGAAGTCAATTTGGAGTTTCTACCAAAGATGAAAGTTTCAAGGTAGTTGGCTCTGTGACAGAAGGAAGGTATAGAAGTATCACAGTTGAAGGTTTCAATTTCAATTTAGAAACCTTTGTGCATTTACTTATGCATTTCAGACCCCTCGGTTTCATACCTTCAGTCAAAAATGTGTTACACCTTCTTGGATAACCAATTTATAAACTACCCAGACCTGATGATCTTGATCTCCTAGAAGGAAAACAAACCTTCAAACTACCCTCAATCAAAATCATAGAATTAGATTTCTTACCTAGAGAACCATTTGTTGTTGAAAATCTTCATCCACGTAGTGAAATTCAACAAGATCCTAATGTTAACTCGGAGTTCTTGAAGCATTTCATCAATTGGAATGAAGCTAGTCACAAGCAGAAGGAAGTTCAGGAAGCCTTAGCAAAAGATATTGAGGAAATTCATACTATGGTTGATGAACTGGGTGAGTCAGTGGGTGATCTTCATAAGGAAATAACACTTTTACGTGTTTCTATTGAACAAGACCTCAAGGCGATCCACACTGATATTCAACATATGTATTCTGAAATTTTTGAAGGGTCTAAGATGAGTTATTTTTTATTAACAACAACTAGGGGGAGAAGAAGAAAAGAATAAGAGAAGAAGTCAAGAAGAGAAAAGTGAAAATATTAGAAAGCATTGTATTTCTTGTGTATTTCTTGATTTTATTCAGCTGAATATAATCTTATCTTCTAATATTATGATTCTTTGTTATCATCAAAAAGGGGGAGATTGTTAAGTCAAAAAGACTTCACTTCTATTAATTTTGATGACAATCAAATAATAATAATCTTAGAAGTGTGGGTGTTGTTTTGATAATTTTGTTAAGTTTGCAGAAAAATGTAAGCGACACGAAGTCAAACCCAGAAGATATGTGGTCAACACTAGAAGATACACGTCATCGCTAAAAGATACACGTGACACTAGAAGAAGCGTGACAACAAACAAAGAGACACCAGAAGAAGCATGACAACAGACGAAGAGACACCAGAAGATAGAAAAGGAAACTATTCTAGAACATCAGGCAGTTAGTTAGTTGGAGTTAGTTACAGGGATCAACTAATAACGGTTTCTAGAAGATTCAAGAAGCAGTTTCTCAAGAAGACAGTTGAAGACTTAGGCTATAAATATCAGTTTGAGTCGTAAACTAAAAAAAACAATTTTTACAAGAGAGAAAATCTGATTGTACAATACTTAGAGAAACTCTGTACTCAAGTACGAAAGAAAAAGAGCGAATACAACTGTAACGAGAAGCTCAAACAACATTTTTCCTAGAGAAAGAATGGCTAGATCCTGGAGAGACTAAGAAAGAAGATAAAGAATACTTTGTAATAAAGACCTGAAGAGGCTCTGCAAGTGTGGAAAGAATACTTGTAAAGTTGAAGAGTATAGTGAAATATCAGACAAACATTGAGGGTTGGACGTAGCCCAAGATTAAAGGTGAACTAGTATAAAATCGCGACGTCTATTCTCTAACCCTTATCTTTTAATTTTCTTGTTGTTAGAAGAGTAGAAAATAATTTTATGATTACATTACTCATCGACTTAAGCAAATTGTTTTGTGATCATTTGAAATTGTAAAGAAATCAAAGAAATTTCTAAAGATTAATATTTGTGAAGATTTTACATAATTCAACCCCCTTCTTGTGTATTTTACATATTATACGTGATTTCTATATTAACAAGTGATTTACTTCAATATGAACCTATTTTGTTTTTAAATTGTTAAGTCCTAATCGTAGGTAAATAGACATGTCTAGAAGTGTCTGCAACTGCTCCTGTGACACTTTGGTGTCTCTTGTTATTGACACTTCGGTGTCTCCTATTAATAAGAAATAAGTCTCTCCTGTTTTGTGATACTGATCACGGTATCTCTTGTATAAGTCCCGTTACCCACTTCTATAAAACGGATTAGTAGTCTAACTTGTTTTGTATTTTGATACATGAATAGTTTTGCTATAAATAAAGTTTGTTCTGGTTCAAATCATGTTCTGTTCTATAGGGTTTATGCCCTATTATGATATTCAGTTCTGACATTTGTACATTATGATATGAGATTTAAATGATTTGCTCCAATATGATAAATATTCTATAGTGATAAGTTATATTCAGTTCTGAGATACATTGTGTTGGAATTTTATTACTGGTAAGTTTGGCTTTGGAACAAGGATATATTATGTTATGCTATGTTTTATTATGTTCAGTGATTCATGGTATTTATATTGCTTTTGAATATATGAATGCTTAGATGACTGTTAAAGACAGTTGTCAATATATATCCTGTTTAGTTATTCCCCACTAAGTTATATGTTTAGCATGGTGGATTTGCCTCGTGTAGGTTCAGATAGAAGAGTAGTCTAGATACATGCATTTTAGTCATGTCAAAGTAGAAGGTAGAAACTGATTCGTAGTCTGAGTCGCATGTGTATGAGTCACACGCATGAGCATGTGTTAAGAGTTTGAGTTGATAGAATTAGTGAAAAGAGTGATGCACTTCCAGAATATGAGAAAACGAAAGTTTGTGGATAATGTGAAATGGAAATAGTACATAGTTAGATATGATAAATAATGATTCAGTGCAATTGTATTGGAGGATGTATTACTGAATAATGACACCAATATTATACTGTGGTGATATATCCCCGAATATGATATAGAAGTGAATGTATGGTCATGGATTGTTTGAGGAATATAGGGATATAATGATAAATGATGAGATTAGAGTATACAAGCAGAATGCAATGAAAACATAACGTTGTTATGATCTTAAGAAGAGAAATTGGAATCGAAGTGGTTGTTCGATTAATATGACAAGAGTTATGATCTACAGTAAGAAGATACTAGTGGAATTGAGATCAGAATTTTATAATGATTATACAACAATGATTTTGAATTGATTGAGGATATACATATGGAAGATGAAAAAATGACAATAGGAAAATAAGGCAGAATGAGGAAAGAGTAAAGGGGAAATGAAATGGACATAAATGACTTTTTATGAGATGAATGATATATAGTAAGGAGAAAGCTAGAAATGCATGCAAGATAGGATTTTATGTATGAATGAGATTAAGAAAGGATAAAGAATTAAATGAGAAGAGTTAATGCACTCAATATGGTAGTTGAACCATTAAGGTATGATGTAACATTAGAATAGGTAAATCCTGGAAAATTGGCGTAGAATTGATGTTAAAAATGTGTGTTAATGTGAGGAAGAAAGTACAGGGCACGATAGTGACCTAACAACAATAGGTTTCTATAGTGATCGTGGTAGGGATACCCCGATTGTGGGCGAGGATAAAGAGAGAAATATTGTCTAGGGCCAATGGAGATCAAAGTATCATTTGTGTAAGATATAAATTGGTGAATGGTCGGAGACAAATTTGTGGACAAAATGGGATGACTTTGATGATATACATCTAAGCATATACGATAGTAATTATGTTTATTTCTTCATTGAGTTTTGGTAATTAGAACATTTTGACCTTGTAAGAACGATAGAAATTGGTCTTCTTGAGGTATTAAGAATGGTTGATAATGCGATAATGATAACAGTTGATTGATAAAGATTGCATGAACAATATAGATGATAGTAGCAAGAAATCTTCTTTCGAAGAAGAATTTCACTGAATTAGGTTAAGCAGATCAGATAGTTGATATTAAGAATGATCAATGAAAGAACATTTAGAAATGAATATGTAATGATTCAAAAGTGAGTATTAGAGTCCTATTCCTGACGGAGACACAAGCATGAAATGTAGAATATGCTACTGAGAGTGTATGCGTTATGTGTGATGTAAAATATCCAACTATGTGAATAGATTCTTGAATTTGGGGTGACATTATTGCTAATATGAGGAGAAATACCCCTACCTCTTGATCAGTCAGGTAATAATTTCGAGGACGAAATTCTTTTAAGAGGGGGAGAAATGTTGGCCCCCAAATTTTTTATTTATTTATTAAGCATGATTTAAATTAATTTTGAGGTCTTGATAGATTAATTATTTTTGGAGTTAATTATTATGTTAATGTTAGTAAGATTTTATGACATAGGTTAATTGAATTAAAGTGTTAAGGTGGTAAGATTGCATGAAGGGCATTTTTTGGAGATCAATTAAGGATAAAAGATATAAGGCATATAAAGAAGGGAAATTGGATTTTTAAAAATCATTAAGGGCAAGATGGGAAGAAGAAATGTGGTCTTGCATTTGAGAGAGGGAAAAACGTGAATGAGAGAAAAGAAGAGAGAAAATGCGAAGAGAAGAAGAGAAAGTAGAGAAAAGAAGAGAAATCAAGTTAGGGTTAATCTTTTCTAAGCTTTCTAGAGAGATTTTAAGGTTGTTCAAGAAGAGAAAAATAAAGAGGAAGAGAAGAGCTTTCTTTAGAGCCAAGAAACTCATTATTTGGTAAAGATTCAAGGTAAGTTCACGTGAAGTCTTTTGAATTTTTGGAAGGGTTTTGGTTCATGAAGCTTAGAAAATGCATGGGTTTAAGTATTCTAGGATCAATTTTAGTGAATATGCCTTATGGGTTCTCCAATTTGTAATCCTATTGAATAGGAAATTTTGCCATTGATGAAGGAAATCAAGAGAGGCAAGAGGAATAAGAAGAGAGGCATCTTTGAGCAAGTATTAAGCAAGGAATTCAAAGTGGGTTACATTTTTATAATTGAGTAAAGAAGCCATAAATGTTTCTTTCAAATAAATGGAATTAAATGATTTCCAACTACTTTACAAATGTGCATTTATTGTTCTTTAAATGCTTTGAGAAATTGTTACATGTTTTGTAAATGAATTTTTTGGATGAATTATGAACTGATATGGAAATGATTTTAAAAAGGCTTTATGTTTATGAAATCAAGTTTTGAAAAAGTGTCATTTTGGGCAACATGTTTACAAGTTGTGAAATACATAATTATGTGGGTTTGGTTTGGTCCATTCTGTATGTCAAGTGCACTTTGACTAAAGTCTTCTCTCGCCTACCCGCTACTGGCATGGAGCTCCTTCACAGACTCCCCTAAGTTCGCGACTACGTAAAACCATTATGTGCGATTACGATAGTACGTTCTGTTCACGGCTACACAATGTAAACGATCTAGAAGGGGGGATGAATAGATCTTTAAAACTTTATCGCAGAATTCTACAAAAATATCAGAAGTTAATTCACACAAAACCAAATTAACTAAAATTGAAAGTAAAAGCATAGGGAAGAAGATCAAACACTGTTTTTATAGAGGTTCGGTGTTAAAACCTACGTCCTCTACCTAAGCTCCCACTTAG
>JAOSBM010170182.1:0-10450 GCA_027568955.1 Erythroxylum tenue | reverse complement strand
CGATTAAACTATAACCAAGCTAATTTAATCATATAACCGTAAACTCTAACTAAGAGTTTTACAATAATATAACTAAATTTCAGACAATGAATGATTACTCCCCTTTGAAGCCCATGAACTCAAGCCATCGCTACATCTTCAAGAGGATCGTAACGCCTAGCCAAGCAAGACGGTCGTAGTCCTCAACACTGTTGCTACTCCGACGGCATCCATGGTAGAGATGATCCTACAGTGTAGATGATGATGCGTGGATGATGATGAAGTGATCGACGGTTGCTAGTTATGATGGAGGACGGCGGTAGTGGAATGTCGGATCGTCTCTGTCTAGGTCTCCAAAATGTGTCTGCGTGTGTGTTCTCTGTTCTGTGTGTAGCTGACTCCCTTAATGGCCTAATTAGGCAATTTTTATACATGATGGATATGGGTCGGGCCAATACAGTGAGGGAACTTTCCATTTAGAGTCCAAGCGCCTGTCTGTACGTCGCAACGTGTGAATTGTTTGTCGTCGCGACGTACTGCTCTTGGTTGCTCGTCTCAGCATGTGCATTAGTTAACGTCGCGACGTGCTGATGTTCGTCGATGCGCCGCGATGTGTGAATTGGCATACGTCGCGACGTGCGTTCGCTGGGAAGCGCCGCGACGTGCTGCTAGGCTCACATCATGTTGACTTTCTAATGAGTTGACTTCCTTGATTTCCTACAAGATAAAATAGCAATTTGCAGTATCAATTGTCCTTAGAAAAATTATAATGAAATTAATATCAAATTGCAACAATTTAACTACAAATTGCAAATAATATGAGCTCACTGTAAGGAACTAATTTAAGCACAAAAATCACAAATTAGAAGTCAACAAGTACATTAATAGTTATAAAAATGCAGCCAATTTATAAGATAACTTGGGCTCAATCACTAGGATCGGTTGTAACTCCAACCTTGCTAATCACGTGCCCAAGATATTTGATTTGATGCTAGGTACTGCGAAGCTACACTTGTTAGCTTTAACAAACAAAGCATGAGATTTCAAAACATCAAGTTCCTGCCGTAAGTGTTGTTGGTGGGTTAACAAATCCTCACTATAAACTAAGATGTCGTTGAAGAACTCTAAGACAAACTTTCGTAAGTAGCTTTGGAAGATCGAGTTCAATAGAGCTTGGAATGTTAAGGGGCATTGGTGAAACCAAAGGGCATCACTATGAATTTGAAATGACTATGATGTGTTTGAAATGTCATTTTCTCCACATCTTCTTCTAACATCCTAATCTGGTGATAACTCGATCTCAAGTCTAGCTTTGAAAAGATTGTAGTACCCTTCAATTCATCCAACAACTCCTCTATAAATGGAATGGGGAACTTATCCTTAACAGTGGCTTAGTTTAACTATTTGTAATCAATATATAGGCGGCATATCCCATCTTTTTTCTTCACTAAAATGATGGGAGAAGAGTATGGGCTCTGACTAGGCCGTATAACTCCTGAAGCTAGCATCTATTGAATAAGCATCTCTATGGAATCTTCCTGTAGGGCTGTGTAATAATAGGGTCGCACATTAATGGGTTGTGTCTCTAGAGTTAAGAAAATCTTATGATCTAACTCACAGTGTGCAGGTAAAGACTTGGGGTCTTGGAACAATTCTTGATACTGATTTAACAAGGCAAACAAGTCTTTTTTTCAATTCTTCTAGCGTGTTACACAAGGCAGGTTGCAACTCAAACCTATTGACCTATACAAGGAAAGCCCTATCCTTTTCCCACTCAAAACCCCTTGCCACCATGGTTGATTCTTCCTTAGAGTTGTAACCATCACATCAGTTTATAGGGTTCCTTTTAATTTCACTTTCTTTCCTTTATAAGTAACTGCATGACCATTTTTTCAAATTCCTAACTCATTTACCCTAATCTTTGAAGCCACTATACTCCTAGAATTTTGCACCCTCCTAGAGGCATCATCATTACATCGTCAACAAATTCACAGCCTCCTAACTCCCATTTAAGCCCCTTACAAAGACCCTTAATTGGAACTAGATAACCATTGGCTATTATAACTTCTAATTGTTTTAGATCCTCAACTTCCCAGCCTAACTTCTGAATCATCTTGTTGCTAAAAAATATATGAGTGTTGCCTGAATCGACCAACACATTCACATCATAATCTCAACTCTTCCTTCAATTTTCATAGTTTTGCAGTTAGGGATCCTAAAAATTGCAGTTAATCAAATGGATCATAACCCTGGTCTGTTTTTAATATCTTGCCCCTCATAATCCTCTCCATCATCCACTTCAACAAAATCCTCTTCCAGCATAACTTCAATAGCATGAACATAGACTGGTCTTCTACATCAATGCTCCGACGTGTATCGCTTTGAACAATAATAACATTCACCATGTTCCCATTTAGCTCTCAATTCCCATTCTGACAATAGTTGGATTCCAAGGGCTTAGCTGTTGTTTCCCAAATGAAGCGGTAGGCGTAGGGGTTCTACTACTTCTCGGTGTGGTAAAGGTCTGACCGTTAGTGCCGAATTCCTTGGTGGTGGAGGAGGTGGTCAACTAATGATGCCTCTACTAGAATCACATTCTCTCTGAAATGCTTCCAATGCCACTTCTGGCAACCTGGCAAAGTATTGAACCTCATGAAGAGTTTGCTATCTTAAGGCCCTCACCGTCGCTTATAGTTCACCCTTGAGACCACCAATAGTGTCCCTTTAAGTATGTTTCTGGTAGCCCCTCCTAGACTCTATTTCGAAGCATATCAAAATGATTTTGGTACTCCAAAGTAGAGCCCTACTGCTTGATGTTTTTGAGGTCCACTACTAGATCGGTGGCAACATCCACAAAACATTCTGTCACTACCAGAGAATAAGTCCTCCATGATAGCATACAATGAGTTGGCTACTCCCTAGTGAAATGTTGGTGCCATTCCAACATTGGTCCCTCCAGGTTAATGGTTGCAATCTGGATCATCTTTTTTTCTTCAATGTGATGTCAGTTAGAACAATTGGTTACATTTATATAACTAACCCTCAAAGTCGATGTCTTCAAAATGTGGAAATTCGATGCGACTGATTTTTAAGAATTGTCTACCACTGCCGTTATGACCTTTGTTGCGCACGTTACTAGATCTCAGTTCATCACTATTTATAGCAACTTTGTCTTGTTTTTTTTAGCTTTATACCATCCACCAATGTTTTGAGCGTGATGAAGTCATGTTTCTTGAACTTGTCTCAGTGCTGGAATAACTTCTCCTACATGCAATTCACCATTTACTGGAGCTCTTATCAAACCTCTATTTTGAATGTAGCTCTAAACTCTGTCAGGCTCATACCTTTAGCCATGGATCAGGCTCTAATATCAGATGATTAATTATTATCATAAAAGAATAAAAGGATTAGAACCATCGTTCACATGCTATACATTCAGTTCATGTGATTCCTTATTATCATAGAAGAACAAAAGATTAGTATCGTCTTTCATATGAAATTATAGAATGGAATTGCCTTAATTCCTATATTGAAACTAATAAATTGTTCTATCCATTGATGCATTGAAATTGATGTAATCTTGTTACACGTATGTAAACTAAATATTGAAGAACAATGTGGACAAATCCTTATCCTTATCATCTATTAATTTATTGCATATTGTTTTCATATATGCAGCACATATTAGCAATGATTTGGATATTTCCATTTATGCATTCAAGACTATATTGGTAATTGTATTTTATTTATTTATATTAGCATTGATGCACAAAATAATAGTTTAGTTAATGAATTGGATTTAAATATCTTTTTCTTAATTTTTTCTAATCCTCTCATTTAGAATAAGCATTGGTGGTGTTATTGCATTTCAATAGAAGTAAGGGAGATTATGATAGTCGACTCTAATCATAAGGAAAATGTTATAATGAAGAACTTATTTGGAGCACTAATGAAGTATGGTATTTTAACAGTATGTCATAATATAAATTTCATTACATTTTGCCTAACATAACAAAATATTGGTTAGAGATTATAAGCATATGTCTTATGGAAAGTTTTAGTTTATTTTAGTATGGAATACAATGATAAAGTTTTGTGATCCATTTATTCTACCACTTATGTAAGAGAATTCCCAAGGCAACAAACGAAGTAACAAAATCATTATGTTTATCTCTTTTTTATGTTTATATCATATGATGGAATTGTTTTGCTTGTGTTGGTACATATCACATACTTTTGTTGACATTATACTGATAATTGATTTTAAGAGTTTCAAGTGTTAATGCTTATAGTGAAATTTGGCATTGTATGCAACATATATAAATATAAAACTATTGAACAAGTGTATTATATTAAATACGAAATATTATTTTGCGCAAGCACTATTTTGGGTTGAAGAGCGTCGCTCATGCTTCTTCTTTGTAGTCTGCGGTTATCCGTCTATCCAGGTAAGTCGTCCAACTAATGTCTACCATATGTATTGCTTTAATAGTATAAGTAGTTATGTTTGGGTTTTGTGTGAATGCAAAGGAGGTTTTGATTTTGTGTTGTTATTTAAAATATTCTTATAATCATTGATGAGTTTTTATGTTCTTATTTAATGGTCTAAGTATTTATGTTTAGGTTTTGTTTGAATCATTGATTATGTATGAATTACATAAGTATTTACTGTATGTGAAATGAGTTTGAGATGAAAACGATGATCCATGCATAATAAACCCCTAGGATGGTATATAGGTTGGAAACCTATGATGCAGCTCCCATAAGGCTTATCGGTGAAAAATTCCACGAGCCTAGGAGTCACAACGAGAACTTGTTTTCTCGATTCATATGATGTAACAATGTCACATACCATAATGTATCTTTTAATTCGAACTTAGTGTATGAACTTGAATAAAAAAATTAAAGAAGTACTAAGTTGTATGGTTATGGAAAATTCACAATGATTTAAGGCATAATAAACCCTTAGGATGGTATATAGGATGGAAACCCATGATGTAGCTCTCATGAGGCTTATCAGTGAAAAATTCCATGAGCTTAGCAGTCACAGTGAGAACTTGCTTTCTCGATTTATATGGTGTAACAATATCACGTACCTTAGTGTTTCTTTTAATTCAAACTTAGTGTACAAACTTGATTCAAAAAAATTAAAGAACTAGTAAGTGGTATAGTTATGGAAAAATCATAATGATTTGAGGCATAATAAACCCTCCTAGGATGGTATATAGGATAGAAACCTGTGATGCAGCTCCCATGAGGCTTATCGATGAAAAATTCCACGAGCCTAAGAGTCGTAGCGAGAACTTGCTTTCTCAATTCATATAGTGTAACAATGTCACCTACCTTAGTGTTTCTTTTAATTCGAACTTAGTGTACGAACTTGAATCAAAAAATTATAGATGTATAGTTATGGAAAATTCAAAATGATTTGAGGCATAATAAACTCTTAGGATGGTATATAGGCTAGAAACCCATGATGCAGCTCCCATGAGGCTTATTGGTGAAAACTTCCACAAGCCTAGGGGTTACAGTGAGAACTTTGGTTTCCCGATTCATATGGTGTAATAATTCCACGTACCTTAGCGTTTCTTTTAATTCCGACTTAGTGTATGAACTTGAATAAAAAAATTAAAGAAATAGTTAGTTGTATAGTTACAGAAATTTCACAATAATTTAAGGCATAATAAACCCCTAAGATGGTATATAGGCTAGAAACCCGTGATGTAGCTCTCATTAGGCTTATCTGTGAAAAATTCCACGAGCTTAGGAGTCACAGTAGGAACTTGCTTTCTTGATTCATATGGTATAACAATGTCATGTACCTTAGTGTTTCTTTTAATTTGAACTTAGTAAATCAACTTGTAGGTGATTAATTCAAACATGATTACTTGAACTTTAATGTGATTAATTCTCCCTTTTTAAAATTATAGTTTTGCATAAATGATTAATGTTGATAGATCTTGGATGTATAGACCATTAACACCTAATGTCTAACATGGTTCGGTTTCTCCACTCAGCCACACCATTGTGTTGTGGCGTGTAAGGTGGAGTCCACTGGGACAATATTCCATTATCCCTGAGATAATCCAAAAACTATTGGCTTAAGTATTCACCACCTCAATGCGATCGAAGTGATTTAATACTTCTCCGAAGTTGTTTCTCAACTTCATTTCTGAATTCTTTGAACCTTTCAAAGGCTTCAGACTTGTATATCATAAGATACACATACCTATATCGAGAATGATCATCGATAAAGGTAACGAAGTATACGAAATCACCTTTGGCATGTATGGACATCAGACCATATACATTAGTATGTATTAGGTTTAAAGGTCCACTAGCTCGTTCACCCTTTCCTTTAAAGGGTAACTTTGTCATGTTGCCTAATAAGCAAGATTTGCATGTGTCATATGATTCATAATCAAATGACCCTAAACTACCACGCTTGTATAGTTTAGACATGCGTCTCTCACTTATATGCCCAAGGTGATAATGCCATAAGTAAGACGATTTCACATTATCTCGTTTTATTCTTTTGTTATTATTGATATTTAGAACCGGATTAGACATATCCAATATGTATATACCCAAAGCATATATCATTCTATTCAAATAAATTGAACAACCATTGTTACTAAAATTTAAATGGAATCCAGCTTTAATAAAACTAGAAACGGACATTACATTTTCAGTCAAAGCAGGTACATAAAAACAATTATCCAATTTTAATACAAGCCCACTGAGGAGCGTCAATTCATATGTTCCTACAACTAATGCAACAACTCTTGCTCCATTGCCCACTCCCAATTCTGACTCTCCATTGTTGAGTTATCTACTGTTCCTAAGGCCCTACATTTTAGTACAAATGTGTGAGCCACAACCGGTATCTAATACCTATATGTTGTTATTAGAAACAGTATAAATATCAATAACATAAATACCTGAAGTAGATGGGGCATCAGATGCCTTCTTCTGCTTTAGGGACTACAGATAAGCCTTTCAGTTTCTCTTCCAGTGGCCATCCTTGCTACAGTGGAAGCAAGTTTCTTTCGAGGCAATGTTCTTTGCTTTCTTGACACCTCCCTTAGGCCCCGCGGACTTCTTCTTTTGTCTCTTTTTCTTTAAACCAGAAAAGTCCACCAGCATCACAACCTTGTCCTTGCGAACAGATGACTTAATTGCCTTGAGCATGTTGACCAGCTCGAGAATTATGCGGGATATATTGTTCATCTGATAGTTAAGCACAAATTGTGAGTAACTATCAGTTAAACCCATAAGAAGTAAGTCAATACTTAATTCATGATCCAAAAGAAAAATTGAGGAGGTCAACTGCTTGATGTAGCCATTCATCTTTAGTGTGTATTGCACTGGAGATGTCCCCTCAACCATCTGGGAGCGAGAGAGCAATAGCGAAGTCTCAAACCTTTCGGACCTTGCTTTCTCATCAAAGAGCTCCCTAAGATGATAGACTATGGTATGAGTATCCATAGCCTCGTGCTTCTTTTACAACTCCAATGACATAATGGCTAGGATAATACAACTAGCCATCTTGCTATTATCGAGATGCTTCTTATATGCCCTCTGATTATCATCAGAGGCATCAGCAGCAAGGGGATCAGGAAGTGATTCTTCTAAGACATAACCAAGCTTCTTGAACTTAAGAACTCTTCTTAAGTTCCTAAGCCAGTCAAGGAAGGTTGGTCCAGTCAACTTGTTAGCTTCCATCAATGATCTTAGATTCACACTAGTACTCATGGTGTTGACTCGAGCAATAGTAACCTTTTGTTATAGAGGAAAAAATTAGAATGTACTTAAATGCATGTCTATAAGGACTTTAATAACACGCATTATGACTCCCACTATTTTTCACAAATTCATAACCCTTAATATAAATCTTAAAGAGCTCGTAAAGAAATTCTCCTAAGGGGTCGATATCTAATATCCTTAAAAATGACATTGGA
This sequence comes from Erythroxylum tenue, assembly GCA_027568955.1. Classification (NCBI taxonomy): domain Eukaryota; kingdom Viridiplantae; phylum Streptophyta; class Magnoliopsida; order Malpighiales; family Erythroxylaceae; genus Erythroxylum; species Erythroxylum tenue. The sequence continues at coordinate 2,510 of JAOSBM010170182.1, read as the reverse complement.
TTTTCCCAAAAAGCCACCTTAGTTAAACTGGTAGGTATCAATCATACCAATTGCATCTCTAATGCAACTATTGAATTTAGTGCTATCAACTGTTGATGTGTGCACGCTCATTAGGCTATCAACTCTTGACACGTGTACATCTATTGTACACTACCCAACTTCGCCTCTGTCCATGTTGATCTTGGGTTTTCCCAACAAACCAACGCTTCTAGTTGAAACCGACCATTAATCCGAAAATCCTATTTCTATGGTTCGAACATATCCGTGTAAAGCGGGCTTGGGTTTGCCCAAAAACCCGAACTTTAAAAGGACTCTGGTTCTCGCCATATTAAAGGAAGGCGTTAGTTTTAATATTCTAAGTAAGGGGTTTGACTAAGGTCTCATCTAACTTGGACGGTCTTATACATATAACTCATATCATAACTACAGGGCATGATATGGACTACCCAATCAAATTGGGCCTAAGCCCAGAACCATCCATCATGCAAGCCCACACATTCTCCTAACCATGCATTCTCTAATGCATATATGTAAATACATCATTTTGGTTATGATATCTTATGGATCCTAACATGAAATGCCCAATCCAACACTTGGATTTAAGCCCAATCCAACACTTAGATTTACTATCTTCCTTTTACTAACTTGGCTAAAATTACTATTGTATGTTATTTCATTTGGAATTAATATTAATCTAATTAACATGAATTCCTAATTCCAGAAATTAATTCATAATTAATTTACCTTAAAATAATTATTTGATGTCCAAAATTAAACAACTTCAATTTTGTCATATATGCCAAATTTTCTAGTCTTACTAGAAAATCTATTGCTCTACCAAACTTAATTTCTATAATTTCTCAAAATTTTTAGAACATCAAATCATCATTCCAAGCATCTCTAGGTCGTTTCATGATGTTCAATATAATTTAGGAATCACCCAAAAAGTATTATGAACACCGAAAGACTAATAAGACACCAAAAATGACAAATATGACTTCTAAATTTGTCTGGAAATCAAATTTCAAGAAAAATCATTTAGGCATTCATCAAACATCAAATTAACACATTTTTATCGCATAAAAATATTTTTAAGGTTCTAGAATCGAAATATAAACATACAAAAACATCAAACAAAACAAATCCTACAATTTCTAGAAAACTATCCATATCTGAAAATTGTTTGATAAAATTATTAAAAGATTTTTAATAATTCTACAAAAAATAAAAAGTATAAACACATCCCAAATATGTTCACATAATTTTTCCAGAATCAAATTCCATGAAAATCATGTGTAACCTCATCAGTTTAGCCAATAGACATCACATGCCTAGTAGAAAGACATATTTCATGCATGTTGTTGTAAAATCGAAATTAAATATTTTAATCACATTAAAAATATTTTCAATCACACTGAATCATTCACATACATCTTATGAATATATTGGTGAAAGAAAATTGTGAAAACCATTTTTCTATAATTAATTTCGAAAAAAACATTACAAGACCCTAAACTATCACAACAATCAAAACAGTTTTCACATGTCATGTATTCTAGATCTAACAAGGCACAAGATGGCTTTGATATCACTATTACATTTCGATCATGCATCTCATATATAAAATATATCAAATATACATAGTGGAAAATGAAACGAATCCTCAAAAACTAGATCTACTCATGCATATAAATATAGAAAACAAAAACATGAAATGTAATATGTTTACATACCTTTTTGGTGATCTCCTTCGTTCTTTAATCTTCTTCGCGTTTGGTTGTCGTAAACTGCAACTATCAACGTAGACTGTCTTTAATGAAATTCCACACGAAGATAGAAGGATGAAACCTCATTAGGAGATGGCTAGAGTTCTTTCTTTGAACTAGCAAAGGCAAGAACTCTTGTGAGAGTTAGAGAGAAAAGGAGTGTGTGTGTAAGAAAGAACCTTTAGACTGTCTCTAACAAAATGCCACACAAAGATGGAAGGATGAAACCTCACTAGGAGATGGCTAGAGTTCTTTCTTTGTGCTAGCAAAGGTAAGAACTCTTGTGAGAGTTAGAGAGAAAAAGAGTGTGTGTATAAGAAAGAACCTTTCTTTCACTTGTGTCTTAACAAGATGCATGAAAAATCATCTTTATTTTCTGCACCATTTGGCCTTTGATAACTCCCTTCACTAATGGAGAGTTATGAGAAGTTAATTGTAACATCCCGATACCCATGTTAAGGCTAGAATTGTAATTTATGAGAAATATTGTGAAATTAGGAAAATGCACGTCATGCATAAGTTAATTGTGGCATACACATTTATTTTGCACATTCATATAATTATGGCTTAGATACATAATGTCTTTCATGTAAGCATGCTTAGGCGATACCGGTCGGATCCAACTCATGTGATACCGACTCAGGAGACTGAAGTCTCTAGTAATCTGAGTTATATAGAAGAACCAATTAAGATAATTGGCTATCAGAATAAGCAATTGAGGAACCGGGTGATTCCAATGGTGGC
>JAOSBM010170164.1:0-10451 GCA_027568955.1 Erythroxylum tenue | reverse complement strand
GAGACGAAAAACCAGCACATTTGCTTTCCTTGTGGGGCTCTCAAGCCGAGAGCACAACCCTATACATGTGATATACATGTGAAGCACAAAGCAGAGTCTAAGGTTGCTTTTGTCCCTTTCCTCCAACACACCATTCTAATTCTAAAGTTTTCCTGTGGCCTCCAATTGACCTGCTGGTTTTGTTTTTACCTTCTTTTCATGTATCTTCCCCTCTATACATATCACTGAAGTTGTCTCATATATATATATAAACCTTCTTTTCATATATCTTCCCCTTTATACGCATCAATGAAGTTGTCTCACCACATAATATATATATATATATATATATCTCTTCCCTGTATACGTATCACTGAAGTTGTCTCGTATATATATAAACCTTCTTTTCATATATCTTCCCCTTTATACATATCACTGAAGTTGTCTACATGAAAAGAAGGTTTATATATATACGATCAAGGACGGATCTAGAAATTATTTTGAGTAGGGGCAAAATATTTAAAGTACTATTATATTATTAAATTTTTTTAATTTAAATTATTATTTTAAATTTTAATTCTATTAAAAAATTAAAATTTTGCCCCCGTTATTTTAATTGGTGACAAAAAATAATAATAAAAATTATAGATATATTAAGATATCAAATAAAAAATAAAATCTTAGCCCATCTATTTTTATTCATAAGGTCATCTAGGGTACTTCTTTTATCCTTATTATCATTAGTGCTAGATGATTTGTAATGTTTTTGTTCATTTTTACGACTTTATATGCTACGATTTTTCGTCTACAATGAGAAATCTTATCTTGCGTCTTCACTAAAAGTCTAAAAGAACGTAAAAATTAAAATTATACTAACTCTATTACAACTTACAAGAACTCATCTCTAAATTATACGTACTACACATTCTTCCAAAGAAAAGAAGTGGAAATTTACCTATCAACACTAGAATGGGGTGAGACTTGTGGGAGAATCCTTTCCACAATTGTGTTCAATATAGATTATTGTTTTTTATTTTAGGTGTGGTAGTCCTTGTGGAGTTGGGGGAAGAAAAGTCAAAAAGACAAAAGATAGTGTGATGAAGAAGCCAAAAGGGTAGAAAAATCTGAGTAAAAAAAGGTTATTAAACATGTAATTTTTATCTCCCTATTTGTAGACTTTCGTTTAAAAAAATCATGGGCTCAAATAATAATAATCTTAATAAAAATAGATGGACTCAGATTTTATTTTTTATTTAACATCTTAATATAACTATAATAATAATAATTATTATTTTTTGTTACCATTAATTAAATTGGGGCAAAATTTTAAATTTTTATTAAATTAAAATTTAAAATAATAATTTTAAATTAAAAATGTATATAGAAGATATATGAATAATTTATCAAAAAAAAAAAGATATATGAATAGAAGGTGAAAGGCCACGGGAAAACTTTAGGATTAGAATGGTGTGTTGGAGGAAAAGGACAAAAGCAACCTTAGACTCTGCTTTGTGCTTCACATGTATAGCGTGGTGCTCTCGGCTTGAGAGCCCCACAATGAAAGCTCTCCCATATCGGAAGATTCGGAACTGTTTCGTCTTTTTCTCTTTCATTTGTCTTTGTTTTATCGGAACTGTTCCGTCTTTTTCTCTTTCATTTGTCTTTGTTTTATTCTCCGATTGTATATTGCCAAATGACTCGTCTTTATTTAAATCAATAAAATAAACTTTTAATCAGTTTACTGAAACATAATTAATCAAGTATTTAAAATATATATTCATTACATATCATACTTATAGTTTTACGAATTTAAAAATACTAATATTACATATATTTTATGAATAAAAAATGATTTTTTATTATTAAGCCAAAGACGAGTTTTATAGTAGTAAATATACAACTTACTAATTGTTTTAGGTTTGCAACTAAGCCAAAGAATTGTTTTATATGGTAAAAGTACAGCTTTTCTTAAAAAGTAAATAGTGAAATTAATTAAGGAAAAATAAGAATACTAAAAGGACCAAAGAAACAAAATTCCTAACAACAATGCCACTTAACTATAAGACAATAGCCCTTTAAATAGCATCAAGCATTTGACCCCTTTCTAGACAAGAGAATAAAGGAGTTACAATTGATCAATTCTCTAATTTTGCACTATGTTTTCACTATAATCCCTTGCTTCCTTACAAAGAATGAGTTACTCCCGCCCGCGCGGGTAGCCCAGTTGGTCTTTGGGAAGGAAAGTGAGTTCAAGGTCTTGGATTCGAGTCTCGGCAGCGGCAGTGTGGGAGTTCATCAAATGTGGTGACTCCTTGTGCGCACCGAACACTAGGCCACCTTTCCGAGAAGCTGGCTGGGATCAGACCGTGATTTACCTCCTTCACACAATGTCGGGCCGGAGTGTGAGGGCGCCTAGGGTGGGCGTTCCACCTTTATTAAGTCCAAGAATGAGTTATTCCCTAATGCTGGCCTAAGTCATTTCCAAATTACCTCTTTTGGTTTCTACTTGCTCGAGAATTGCTTTGAATTTCTTTCTTTCCAAACTACTTGCAAGCAGGATCCAATGCTGATAAGAGAGATTATAAGATTGCTTTGCGGAATATTATTATTATAAACCTATAACCACTAAAGACTATTCGAAAGATAATTCAAGTGAATTTGCCAGTGACAAAAGTTTTTTTAACTATATCCTATAATTTGTTTGAGAAGCTACAATCATTAAAAAAAATGAGGCATAGATTCTTTCTTTTTGTTATAGAGAACACAAGTACCTCAAAGATTAAGGTTATGCAATTTATCTAAGCTGCTTATATTGTTCCTTATAGTCAACCACAATGTAAAAGAGGTTCTAGGCATGAGATTCTTGCTTCAAACAAGCTTATACAATGTCACTAGAGAGCCTATTGGAACTATCCAATCCTTTGAAGCTTTGTTTTAAAACTGTTCTTTAACATGGTTGTTCCAAATATAACAATCTTGATGCTTAGAATTACGATTATAATGTGGGATCATATGTGTAATTTCCATTATATAACCATTCCACTATCCCTCATTGATCCATAGGTATGGTCTAGCCTCACTTAGAATGCTTCCCATAGCCTGTATTGTATCCTGGTTCTTAATTAATGGATCATTTCCGGTCCAATTATCATACCTTAGAGATGATATTTTCCTATCTCCAAATTTACAACTAATGTATGTCTTTAATGTACCTCTTACCTTTAAGAGTTAAGCTAAGAACCAAGAGTGAGTAGATTTGAAAGGAAGAGCCTATATACTCAACCTTAAGTATATAGCTATGCATCCACTTTATCCAAAGAGATTCTTTGTCCACTAGCACTCTTTGAAGACTTTTCCCTATTAGGATTCTATTGCTAGTTTTTATAAGAGTAATTCCTAGCCCCATTCATCTAGGGGTTTGCGCACTGATGACCATTTCACTTTAGCGTTATGTATGCTCTCATTCAAATTTCCTCGTAAGAATTTCCTCATAAGGCCTTTAATAGTTTTGATTATTAATTTAGAAAAAAACGTATTAGCACTCCAACATATCAACTTTAGTCTATGATCTTATTCTCTTATGTTTATTTTCAATCAAAGTCAAGCACGCATTATACTATAAACGACTTGTGGTCAATGGTAAACCTAAGTACACTAGAGAGGTTTGTTTTATGGTCATTCTTAATAATGTTAAGAGCTTGTGAACATGTTAATTTGCACTAGAAGAAAGGATTATATGGCTTTTATTGTAGTTAATGTCTAGGCCAGAAACCTCCTTAAACTATTTCAAAGTTGGCATCAAAGTCATAACATATTTGGTTTTCAACTTTGCAGAAAAAGAAAACATATCATCAGTCAAACACGAGATAAATATAGGGCAATCTTCTTACACTTATTATGGAATATGAACTTTAATTCCCTAGAAATGTTATGCTTCAGTAATTGAGTCGTGGCCTCTATACAATGAATAAAAAGATATACTTAAACAACTCAATTGAACTCCATTTACAAGAAAACTAAAAGACAAGGAGGTGATGCAAGCTTTGATCTAGATTCATTTACGAACACATGTTATCAGCAATCCTCCGCATCTACTACAGCTATAACTAGTAGGTGGTCTGCATTAAATGAAACAGTCATTCATCTTGAGAGCACAATAGAGGGGATGGCAACTCAGTTGTAACAATCGATGGAGTACATTACCCAACTCCGTAACGAGATGGATCAGTTAAAGGGAGTGACAAGACCTCGTCGCAACAGTCAGAGCATCCGCCTTCATCACCTGTATAGCTTAGATGGATAAGTGAATATATTTGATGTTTTCCTACTCTTAAGTTTTTGTATAAATTCTTAATCTACAGTTATTTTCAGTATAATTATTTATATACATTTTAATTTTTTATTATATTAACAATGATGATAATGTTTACTTTATATTTATCAATCAATGTTATATTATTTATAGAAATTAAATATACAAAAAATCATAAGATTATGGACAAAAAACTCAGCTATGATGTGAGAAATGGGGGTAGAAATTTATCAATGTTAAATTTCTTGACAGAACTACAATATTCTGTCGCTAACCTTTTGTCGGTACAATACCGGTGAAACATACCATTCTATCTTTAGTTAGTGACATAATCAATAAATTCATCTGTAAGTTACCAATATAAAATATCAATATGTCGGTTAAATATCATGTTTCCGTCGATAACTTTAATGATATATTGTTATATATCGATTCGTAACTTTAGCAACGGACCTACGATTTATCATTGGCAAATTCACCGATAGAATATTGGGATTATGTGTAACAGCCCAGACCACCCGCTCACAGATATTGTCCTCTTTGGGCCCAGCCCGTACGGTTTTATTTTTTCACAGGACTTCCCAGGAGGTCACCCATCCTGGTACTGCTCTGGCTCTAGCATGTTTAACTTCGGAGTTCTGTTAGGATCCTGTGCATTAGGGCATAGAAAATGCGTCTGTAAGGGAGAGGTATCCACACCCTTATAAGGCGTGTTTCGTTCTCCTCCCCAATCGATGTGGGATCTTACAATCCACCCCCCTAGGAGGCCCAGCGTCCTCGCTGGCACAATGACCCGGGTACTGGCTCTGATACCACTGTAACAGCCCAGACCACCCGCTCACAGATATTGTCCGCTTTGGGCCCAGCCCGCACGGTTTTGTTTTTCCACAGGACTTCCCTGGAGGTCACCCATCCTGGTACTGCTCTGGTCCTAGCACGTTTAACTTCGGAGTTATGATGGGATCTGGTGCGTTAGGGCATAGAAAACGTGTCTATAAGGAAGAGGTATCCACACCCTTATAAGGCGTGCTTTGTTCTCCTCCCCAACCAATGTGGGATCTTACATTATGTCTGCAAAGTAGCGACAGAATATTATAAATTTGTCGGTAAATTTTCTTTAACATACCAATGGAAATCCAAAATTCTATTGCTAAAAGTACCAACGGATACGCAAACTTCTATTGCTAAATTTACCGACCGTTATTTCTCTGACGTTTATTTCTATCAGTAATTTCTGTCACCAAATATGTTTCCCAACATAAATGCTTTATTTTTTGTCGGTAATTTTTGTTGCAAAAACTATTTTCTTATAGTGGATACTATAATATATGATATGTATATTTGTAATATTAAGAGTTTTATTATTATAAAACTTGTCAACAATGGTAAGGTTGACAATGACTATCATCAATTGGTACATGAAATTTATGATGGTTTAATAAAATGCTACTAGCTCAATGATGGGCTAATATTTGGAAGAGGAGGCAAATTATATCTTTCAAGTTTCGATGGAATATGAAGAGAACTCATGCATTAGTCTTATGATGCACAGTGGGCAGGACATCCAAGGAAACAATGGATGATTACGTTATTATCCCATTCCTATGTTTGGCGTCACATAGAGAAAGATATAAAAGCATAATATTGAACTTTCAGAGTATGTGAACAAGACGAAGTACAAAGGTAGAAGCAAACGAGGTTGCTAAAACTTTTGCCTATTCCAGAGAGGCCTTAGATGTCGGTATCTCTTGTTTTCATTGTGGAATTTTCGAAAGTTGATGGTAAAGTCTCAATGCTAGTGGTGGTTGATTGACTCACTAAAGATATTGTCTTCATTATTTCTCTAGTAACTTGCTCCATGAAAGTAGCAACTGATATATTCTACCAAAATATGGTAAAACACTTTAGTGTTCCAGTAGATATAGTGAGTAATCGAGACATATGGTTCATGGGTAGATTTTAGACCTCCTTGTCTAATATAACGAGAACAAAATTAAAATTCTCCACTGTGAACCATTTTCAAATAGACAGGTAGACCGAAAGGATAAATGCCTTAATGGTGGACCACTTGCTGCACATTGTGAGTACTAGATCGGAATTGGCTAGAGATGTTAGATAGTGCCCAGTTGCATACAATCTGTAGCGATCTCCTTCTATGGAAAAGAATCCATTTAAGTTGGTGTTAGGACAAAATCTCCTCACTCCATTAGTGGTGGCAAAGAAACAAATGAGCTATAAATGTTCTATCGTATAGACGTTCGCAAAGGACAAACAAGAAATGTTGGATGAGGTGAAGGATAACTTATGAAAGGCTAGAAAAGGCATGAAGAAATATGCAAACTAGCATTGCTGACATTTGGATTTCAATGTTGGGAATAAAGTTATACTGAATCATACACCATAAACCTAAAAAAAGATAAATGGTAAATCAGTATATAAGAGACCAATTCTCAAGTATGATAGCCCTTTAAAAGTTATTAAGAAAGCTGGAAATGTTGGAAATTAGTTTGTGATTTAAGTAGTTAAAGTCAAACTTGGAAATGAAGAGTTGTGACTTGTAGTGAACAGACGGGACTGTTCTGAAGTGCTGCTTCCTTCCCAAGAGTTATGAGTTGTAGTGACCAGACATGATTATTTTGAAGGGTTGCTTCCTTACCAAAAGTTGTGACTTGTAGTGAACAAACGTGATAGTTCTGAAGAGTTGCTTCCTTTCCATAAGTTATGAATAGTAGTGAATAGACATGACTGTTGTAACATACCACTTCCATAGAACATATCCCCGAACATACCAGAGGATATTTAAGAATATACCCTACGAGAATGACACCTTAGAGCAATCACATTAACTTATTTAAGGCACCACATATATCACAAGCATTCAAAAAGATCAATTCTTCCCATTTCATTCACCAAAAATAAACTTACATAGTGTCATTACAACTCATAATCCATGTATATACATTACATAACATTTAAGAGTTTAATACTCCATACAAAATGTTTAACATGAAATGTGATGCTAAATTAAAGCATTCTAACTAGACTCCTCAGATTCAGCTGATCAGACCTTTGAGCCATTCTCGTCCCCAAAATGCAAGTACTAGACTTCTACTATAATACCTTAGTAGTTAGAACTCCTTTGAACCTGGAAAACAACGTTGCAATTTTCACGAGTTTGCGAACTCAGTAAGTGAACTGTCATTGACGTGTTCACTCAAGTTAGAACACCAAGATAAATTATAACTCAATTCAACAAGTATATCACATCTTCTAGTATTGAATAACACATCACATTTTATCCTATTTCAATAAGTACAACATCTACACAAACAATACATATCACTATTTCAAAACAATTCAATAATTCATCTCAATCATTTATATGATACATGAAAAGTTGTATATGCAAATGCACATGTGACTCTATTCTTATTTTGCTTTGTTGTGACCGAGTGCCTTTCAACTGAATTTACAGTCTCGTATCCGTTGTGGATACCGAGCTCATTTTAATTCTTTGTGGATTCCGAGTCCATATTATCTGAGCCTAAGGCTCTTTTCATCATTTTGAGCTTAAATCTCCTTTCTCAAATTGGTCACTCTGCTCAGAACTCCTTTAACTAATCTTGAATGTCAAATGCAATGATATGAATCATCTCACACATCATTGGCTTTCATCAATGTAACTAATATTATCCAGAATTCACATTCAATTTGAATCAAATAAGCATTTCATGGATAATCACATAATCAAAAATTGACATTCAATTTAAAAACATTTCCATATACTGTCCCTAAATATCAAACTCCTCGGAACAACAATTTCCAGAATAATAACAATCACATAAATAAAAATTCAATAACTGAAATTTAACCAAAAATAAATCAATCATAGTGAGAAACATCTAGATTAACTCACCGTATGCTCTAGAAAAGCTATTGCCTTGATGATCCGACAATGTTTGGATATTGACGATTGCCTTGTGCGTCTATCGTCATGCAATACACACATAATTTGGAAATCACTTAGTTAATTAATCAAATGAATATACAATCATAAACTCATACTTGACTCATGTTTCAATGCATGCTCAATTGACTTTTCAGGTATGTATTCTTATACATAGATCTTGACTATTCAATTTGTACTTATACACCCTAAGACCATTCAAACATTATGTTTTGTGTACTACCATTTTGCAATCAGGTTTGTTCCTTTAAGTTAGCTTGATTTACTCCAAATTCATCAACCATGCTTTACACTTATCCTTGAACATTTTCATGATAAAAAGGCCTCTTATAACACACACATAATTGTTACTTTAAATCTAGAATTTTAGCAAGCTAGATCTATACATTCACCAAACTTTTTCCAGCAATATATATTCATACATTTACCCAATTCTCATTCATAATTACCCCATGTTCTTCAATGCTCATTCATCCATACCTTATACATAATACTCATGTACTTAAGATCATTTTTGCATTAAAATAACTCATTTATTCCTTTAATAAATTATAATTTCTAGATTTGAACTCAACGACGTCAAAACAGTCCATTATTTAGGTTATGACATCAATTAACTACATAAACTTATCAAGCTCTTAACCAATTAATCAAGCAACAATCTAGGCTTATTCCTAGCCTTAATCAAGTCCAAATATACCAATTTAGATTGAAATTTCTCTTCCAGTTTGACATGTACACAAGGCTGAAATTAAAATTCCAGAATATGTCATCAACATCACTAATGTGTGTAACTTTACTACCTTCAATACGTCACGAATTTTACAAGCTTAGAGACATCAATAACACCTGAAATTTTCCATAGTTGATGTCCTTTAAGGTTAATTTAACTTTCATATTGGTTACACTAAGGCTTATGAAATTTTACTCACTTATGTCATTAATAGTCACTATTTACAAAAACACCTACAGCTCTAATTTTCCAAATTCGAAAACACTTTAATAAAACCTATCTTTAGCATGAATTCCTCATCAATTATACTTCAAATCCCAACTTAAATCATCCATACAGCAGCCCATAAACTATTGTTTTCATACATGCAAAAACATAGCAGAAAAGTACCCATTCATTCTCCATTTCCTAGCACATCTTCAACACCAATTCCACATTCAATCTATATGTATTCAATCATAATAAAAATTCTACCAATATATACGACAATTGGTTAGCATTTCACTTACTTGATTAGCTTGAATGCCACCTCCAAATGTCAAGCTTGCTTAAGCTCACATGTATGTAAGAACATTTCAAGAATAGTGAGGGAGTAGGATGGTTTCGGTAATGAAAAGAAGAAGACAACAAAATGTAACAATATTCTACCTCTAAAGCTACCTTTATGATGGATTTTGCATCGGTTTTAGGGTGGTAATGTATAGAATTAGAGCAAAAATCCAAAGGTGTGGGTGAGGTGTGGATTTTGACAGTGAGAGGGAGGAGAAGGAGAGAGTACAATAGAAACATTAGAAATGAACTGAATGTGTTGGTCACATGGTGTAGGATGAGTGTTCTTGCATTAAAGACACTTATTATGTCCTCCTTCTTTGGCTGCCAATTGTCACTAAATTCCTAAGCCATTTTTCACTTAATTCTCCAATACATTTGTCACTTATTTTATAGGCTTAGTCATCCTAAATTTCTACATGTCAACTTGTCTTGCTACTTGAAATTTTTCCTAGACTAAATATACATAATAATCCATCAATCTTCCAATTGTGACAATTAATTCCAAATTACTAATTGTAATCCATCAAACTAAAAGGCAAGAAATTAACAATGTAAATTCATATCATAATTATTTTAAACCTTTCATACCCCAGAATATGTCAATTAAGTGCACATAACATTTTGCAATGTTTTTTAAAATCATAAATCATGTGCATATGCTATGCATATGAATGAAATCATGAAATCATGTGCTAAATGTACCAAATGTAGGAAAATCCCGGTGCCTGTATCACATACAGGCGGTGCGGAAAAACAAAAAATTTTGTTCCGGGATCTTCCCGAAAGCCAGGATCCATGTGTCTATACAAAGATCAAACCATAACGACCCATGTAGATCGTCTCTAACGGTATCCACGCAGAGGTCGGAGAACTAAACCGGGACAAACCCTTTTGACCCGGGAATAGCT
>JAOSBM010170102.1:0-10455 GCA_027568955.1 Erythroxylum tenue | reverse complement strand
GAACTTCGTGTCGACACACTCATGGAGAACAGCCGACTCATGGATCCGAACAGCAACGCACAGTTCAGCCAGAATCCGGCAGAACCAATATATATATATATATAGTCTATAGCCTAGGGATGGATTTAAATAAATAATTAATATGCATTCAATTATGTTCTTCTTCTTCCCCCACATTTAATTTATTCTCGTCTAAATATTTTATATAGTGAAAAGATAAGAATCAAGGCATTAAAAATTTATATCCGCTCAAATATGTTTCAAACAAATAAATGAAAGGAGTCCAGATTCTGTTTATGATAACTATATATGGTTAAATTATAGTTCAACTTAGTAGAAATAACATTATAGGTCTTGGAAACTATATATCTAAAAAATTTTCAACAAGGCATGAAAAATTCAAAATTAGTGAAGAGGAAAATGAACACGTATATAAAATTAAGAAAAAATTGAAAAGAATTTTGCAAGCAACATAAAAATAATTTCAACCACAGAAAATGTAGGGAAGACTAAAATTGAAGCTTCAAATAGTTACAAAATTTTTATCGATGAAAAAGATTACAATTCTTGAAGAAGGGATAATCATAATTTTTTTAAAATCAAAATAATACTGATAACTTTATTCTCAGTTCTCAACCTTTCATTAAACAAACATAATTATAATTACCCATATCTGATTTAGATTATTAAAAAAAATAAGGATGACATTTTTGGTTTACAAGAAAAGAACTGAATCAATTTTAACGTGCGTGGACAAATGATGATGTTTAAAATACTCGCTACATTACATATCGGATTCCCTGTAATTTGGTTTACATGAACATATGGACAAGTCAAGGGTAGTTGGATAAGGTCTTTAACAATTATATATCCATCCTTTTTCGTTTCGTTTGAAGAAAAAACAGAAAGAATTCCATCTACAATTGAAAATATGCCTGCCACTGCCACCTTACAAGTTGGTCTTATGGTAACGTGCCGGCATTGAATAATGGACACTCTTATCGTGATTTTCACTATAGGTAAGACAAATATTTTTTAGTAGAAATACTTAATTCTAATTTTTACCTTAGCCTCAAACAAACAAATCTTCTGTCCCGAATCTCTGTTTTTCCTGTGCCTAAAATCATTTCAGTCATTTATTGCAATAAATTTGATAGCTGGAGGACTTTGTATACAGGAGGAACAGGGATCCGAAAACGGAAAAAACTGATCCCATTACTTGGGGTTATAAAGATCAATGTCATATTCCGGTCTCATGCAAGTAGTCATTCATAGAAGCAAGTATTTTAGAGACTTTAATTAGACAAGAGGGGATTCGATGTGGCCAGTTGTCTAATGGTTTCTCAAGTTCCAGAAACCAATACAAGATTAACGTGTTATCCGTTTCTTCTCAGGCTTAACTACTCTCCCCCGGCTAAAAGCACAAATCATTAAAAAGGCTGCCAAGTTGTTCCAGTTGTTGTAACTTATTATGTCCTTACTTCCACATCACATATGCTTATTGCTACAATAAATATTCAACCAATTCTTATCTGGAATGACAATAATACTAAGAGGGCGTTTGGTTTGAGAGTTTAGGAACGAAGGAATGGAATAATTGTAAAAAATAGTGTTTGCTTTGGAGTTTTCAATTACAGGGAAATTGATTTATCCCATTAAATTTAGGAATCTACTAAACCCACCAATGAGGGGTTGAGTATCGCGTTTTCATTTCAATCTAAGTTTTTATCATGTTTATTTTTTACTCTTTTAATCTCAGCCTTTGCCCTACCATCCTCTTTACTTCTTTAGTGCCTCTCAATTCCTTACGATCTCCCATCTTGCCTTATCGCGTCTCATTAACGAAGGAATTTTTTGTTCTGCGCCTCCAGGTATATTTTCTGAAATCTCTCGTTTTAATTTAATGTTAAATGAACTGGAAAGAACCTGGTTTCATCTCATTATAAATGGGGCTTTTGCTCCTTTTTTTTTCTTATATATTCTTGTTTTATAATTTAATCGAGAGAATAACCAATCTGCTATATTATTTGATGATATGAAAGTGCATATGGTTATAGATTAAACGAGAATCAGAAAACTAATCTGCTCCTTTTTTCCCTTATAATTGTTTTGTAATTTAATTTGATTTTTCATATATAGTTTTAACTCTTAAAAAAAGCAAAAAATACATAGCAAATCGTCTTCTACGTTGGTATTTGTTTATTTATTTTGTAAAGCTCTTAATGGCTTTCAAAAACAACGAAACAGAAGCATTTTTTTACAGTTTTTAACCTTCGTATAAAGACGCAAGCCCCAATAAACATATGAAGGGCAAATTATTTTCATTTTTATTGAGGGTAAAAATGATATTGTATCATCTTTCATTCCCATTAAAGCAACAAACCAAACAACATTATTGGTATTAAGACAGAAACTCAAGTTACAAACCAAACATCATTTTTTTTTATTTTTCATACATATCCCCATCTCCTTCTACTATTATACCCATATCTATAGCCATCCCCGTACTCAAACCAAACGGCTAGTAAGTTTGTTTTGAACTTCATCATATAATTTAAAATTTGTTGAATAGTTTTAACAACCCATCAAAATTTCATAACAAAGAAATCTCAACTTGAAGCCACCTTCCCTTATTTATGATGAATTTTTAATAGTTGCTTATTGACATATAACCCAAGCATTTAAACCATTTTTATTTCCACTTCTTCTGAGCAAGCGTGGTATTACAATATCTTCATTTATTTTTATTTTACCAGGTACATAACAAGAATAATATTTCAATTATCTTTAGCACTTTATTGTTTAATTTTACAGGGAAAATTAACAATGTTGGTTGATGGGTGCTTTATTGTGGAGCTGATTCGTAAGGCTGTAGCAGAAAACATGAGCAGTGAAGATGACGACCCCATTTTTAGATCGGAAATGACTTTGTATTCACTTAAACATAAATTACTTTTACCAGAGAATCAGCTTCCGTTCTTCATGTTACAAAAGTTGTTTGATATGATTTTATTACCAAGCAAAGAGAGCAACCTTGAGGACATGACCTTCCGGTTCTTCAGGATACTTCCGGGCTGGGCTACAAATGAAGATAAGAACATAATTTGCCAAAAGTCCCAGTCCGTCACTTGTTGGGGTTAATGCATGACAATTGGCTTCCTTCTCCGCAAGGAGTGAAGACTTACCTAAACAAGACAGATCAGGGAAAACAAAAAACCAAATGTGTAGTTTGCTTGTCCATCGATTGCTACTTAATATGTAGAATGACGCAAGCAAAGAAGATGATACAGAAGCTCACATAAGATGTGTCACAGAGCTCGATGAAGCAAGAATCAAGTTCAGAAGGGTAGAGGGATGCAGTATACTCAATATAAAGTTTGCAAATGACGTCTTGGAGATTCCGAAGTTGACAATTAAGGGCAGAATAGAGTATCTGCTAAGAAACCTAATTGCTTATGAGAAATTCTGGAAAGACTATATATATCATGCCATTGACTATACTATGTTCATGAATTGCCTCATAAACTCTAACAAGGATGTTGAATTGCTTTGCCGCATTGGAATTATCGATAATTGATTGGGAGATGATGAAGTGGTAGCAAGCATATTCAACAGACTTCTTGACAATGTCAGGCTTTACCATGAAAGATCATTCTACTCAGAAATATATGCAAATGTGAACAGTACTATCGTAGGAAATGGAATCTGTGGAAGGCAAAACTGAGACATGACTACTTCAACGGTCTGTGGGCATTAATATCATTTTTATTTGCTGTCTTCTTGCTGCTCCTCACAGTTCTGCAAATCGTGTATTTAGTCCTTTCCTGTCATCATTCTTGACAATCCAGTCCAAATTCCCTTTTCTTGCTCAGTTATGGACTATATACCAAGTTTTTTGCAGGCTACAAGTGTGATAGAAGCTGTAGTTTTCAAGTACTCTTAGTCATTGTCTAATTTTATATGAATGACGAAGTTCTCCAGTCATACTGGAGACAGTTCCAAATAAGTTTTGGTAATCCAAAACTTAATATTAGCAATGTGGTATTTGTTGGAATCCGACCGTGATCAAATTATGGGCGCAGCGAAAAACAAAATTTTTTACAGATTTCGAGCGGATCCCGATAATTGAATAAACTTGAATAAAACATAAAGCGATTTAAAAATTGTACCTTGTTCGCTTTTCTGTTGAAAAATTGTTGAAATTTTTTCCGATTGATCAATCACGAGTTGTTCAAGTGTCCAGCCTCTGATAGTATCCGCAGAACAATTCTCAAACTGATTTGAGAGGAAAAAATCAAAAAGTGTTAGCTTCCAAAAAGCTTTTCCCTTTAAATAGAAAAATCATAACAGTCTTTTATTAAAATTAAATCTCTTTAATTATAATTAAAATCAAATTCTAATTCTAATTAATTTAATTTTAATAAAATCAAATATCTCATATTTGATCTCAAAATTCCTCAAACTTTATAATTAAGTCCAACTTAATTAAATTGATTTTTCTTTCATAAATTACTTTTTGATGTGTGACCCATTAGGTTCCTAATAAATTGGCAATGATTATAAATTATAATTCTAATTTACAATTAGAATTGGACAAATTAAATCTTCTTTTAATTTATCTTTAAATCTCCAATTAAATAATTCATAATCATAAATCATGATTGACATATATCGGAGTATGGGATTTTTTCCCTCACACGTATTAGATGATCCTATTTTCTTGCCTTCTATCACAAGTATTTAAACTTCCTTCTACTTATTGTGAAAATAAATGAAATCATATATCAAAATTAACTTAATAACTTCAAAATTGTAGGAAAGAATAATATTGAAGCTTCGAGTAGTTATAAAATTTTTATCGTTGAAATAGATTACAATTCTTGAAGAAGGGATAATCATAATTTTTTAAAATCAAAATAATATTGATAAATTTTTTCTCAATTTTCAACCTTAAACAAACATAATTGTAACCAATAAAATAGACACACACATATATATCTGATTTAGTTTATATAAAAATTAGGACGACATTTTTGGCTTACAAGAAAAGAACTGAATCATTTTTATCTGCACAAGTAGTGCGTGGACTAACGATGATGTTTGAAATGTAATACGTAGTATAGACCTTATTAAGTACCCCGGATCTACATGAAAGGATTAAAAAATGAAGGTAATGTGAAATACCTGATTTTGGTTCCATCTCTGATTCTGATGCTGATTCCGAGTTTCAAACGATCACAAATCTCTCAGGACCTTTACGGAAAGTGCTCTCCAGGACAGTAGCTAATTCTTTCTACAATTTTCTCAATACGTATGCTCTTTTAACGGTTCAGAGATGCCTTATGTTTATGATTGATACGAGCAACTGTAGGAGACTTTAACCTTTATATAGCTTCCATATCGGGCTTCCCCATCACAATGCCGATATAGGTCTAGTCCACACTAATTGGGGCCCATTTTTCACTCAGACTTCGACTCGTTAATCTAAATCATTTGTTGGGCTACTTTATTATCTTTATCTAGATCAAATTACGTAACTTAACCGATAGTTTATTTAAAAACTAAAAAATGCAATTAATAGTTGTCCAACTTTATGGGAATGGACAAAATTGTCCAACAATCTCCCCTTTGGACAAGCATTAATTGTAGTTTGACTCTAGTTTAAAAACATTTTAAAAACTCGGTTAAGTCACGCCATTGCATTAGTCGACTAAGTTTTAAAAAACAAAACATTTGATCCAAAGATAATGAAAGTCCAACATTTTGTCTTGCAAGGCTTTCGTTACCGAAAAGTATGAGATACATGTCTCATGTGTGACACAAATCCAATACAATCACATATACCTAAAACCTCACTAACATTAATGGGAAAATAGAGTGTGGCAAACTAGGATGATACCTTTATGATCTAAATTATATTATCGTAATTGTAGGTCTCGATTTCTCCAAATTTATGCTAAACCACATATGTTAAACTGCATTAGAGAAATCATGTTTTCTCTCACCTAATGCTAAACAGCATTAGAGAAAACTTGTTTCCTCTTACCAAATGCTAAACTGTATTAGAAAAAACCTCTATGTTCTCCAATTGAATGCTAAACTACATCAGAGAACACCTTTATGGGATGAAAAACTTATATCCCTCTATGTCATGTCAAACTTCATAAATATCTATACTAAAATTGTATGCGTCTAAATGGCATATACACAAGGTCAATCTGTGTATATGCCCAATGACCTCTAAATGCTTAAGATCGACACAAATCTTAAGGCTTTGATACATATTATGACAATGTATGATAACACGTATTACTAAGGATAAACGATGATCATCTTTATTAATGAACTATCATAATGTCATAATACATCAAAATGTACAAATGTATATGGAGCAAACATAACAATCCGCTAACTAACAGTGTCTAAAGACGTCAAGACACCCTTACTGTATACTTATGTCATAAACATAAGTGAGTGAAGTCCTTTAGTCAAAGGATCAACTTATAATTCCTCAATTTTTAAATGCTCCAAATATTAATGTCACCTTTTCGCATCAACACCTTTATGACCAAATAATTGATCTTAAATGCTAAGACCTTGTGATATTCTCTGTTGTTATTAAACAACACAGTAAAAAGATTACCACAGTACAACCGAATGGGTCTAGCTACTGAATCAACCACAGACAACTCAGAAATCAAGTTTCTGAGCTAAACCATCTGTGAAGCAGCCACATAGCATGCACTCTGCATGCATAGTCGAGGAAGTTAACCGTGCTTTCTTGACACATTTACACGACATTGTACCATCTGCACACTTAAAATTGTAACCTTAAATGGACTTTCGATCATCCGAACACAGCTAAAATTTGAATCTGAATTCCCTACGAGGTTTAGTCTGTTGACTTTTCTATATGTCAACATATAATCCTTGTTTTCTCTTTTAGTATCTCAACACTTGCTAGACTGCATTCCAATGGTCTACAACTGGATTAACCAGATATTGACCAAACAGTCAAACAGTGAATGCAATGTCCTATTTGGTGCATAGCCGAGCATACATCAGGCTATCCACTATACTAGATTACAGAACATTCCTCATAACCTCTCTTGTTACTTTATTCTTTGGATATTATACCAAAGACTATCTCTAACTATGAGAGACAGGTGCTACGACAAGTTTACTGTTAACTGTATTAAACCTTTGTAACATATACTCAATGTATGCATTTTATGAGAGGTTTGATGAGTGTTGAGATCTGTCGTGGTAAGCCTGAATACTTAGGACAGAAGATGCTACACAAAGGTCCTTCATGTCAAAGTTCTTAACCAAAAGTTACTTAACCTCATACAACATGATCAAGTAATTTGACGTGAGCAATATATTATCCACATGTAGCAATAAGAAGATAACTTTGCTCCCTTTGATCTCATAGTACAAACATATTTTTAACTTCATTTTTTATGAAGCTGAAAGAGGCCACAACCTCATCAAATGTAAGGTATTACTTTCGGAAGGTTTGATGTAAACCATATACTGATCCGCATAACTCACAAACCATGTCAGTTCCATCTGGATCGTAGAATCCTTCAGGATGTACCATATAGACCACTTCATAAGGGTCTTTACTTAGGAAAGTGGTTTTGACAACTATCTGATGTAATTCTATGTCATCATGAGCTACAAATACCTTAATCACTCAAAATGTATCCTACGAGGATACGAGAGAAATTGTAACTTAAAGTCAACCTTTCTCTCTAAGTGAACCATTAGGCAACTGAGCGAGCCTATAAACTGCTAAACTTTATCCTGAAATCCTTCAGGTATTAAAACTTTGTTTACAACTGATAAGTTTGCAGTTCCGCTGCAAATCAATTGGCTCCCAGACCTTACTATGCTCTATGGGTTGCATCTCGTCATTCATCGCATCCCACCACACATCCGCATTGGGTCCAGAAACAACTTTTGCAAAAGTAACTAGATCCGTAATATGTCTAATAGCATAGTCCTTTACACCTGATAGACTATGTAATCAGATGGGATAGCATGTCGTCTCTCTCTAGTGGATTTACTTAACAATATTAGATCTTATACCCCCAGGAACCCCAGTGTCTATAGGTATGGGTTCCTGTTCCTGTACAGGCACGGTACAAAGACCTATATCCATCGGATCCAACTGTGTGAGTAGCGATTACATGATAACATCCGCCCTGCTATCATCTAAAGGGTCAAAGGGCCCACCATCATAATAGACATCATATTCTAGAAACTTAGTTGTTTGTTAGCCCACTATTCTAGTCCCTCCTTCTCTACAGTAAAAGTTATAGCCTTAAAGTGGTCAAGATATCTTACTAAGTAGTAATGAACAGAACGAGCATGCAATCTTGTTTATAAGGATCATACTACCTCAGTAGGGTAGCCCCATACACTAATATGTGGAAGGCTGGGTTTCTAAACTTTAGATAATTAGGTAGATTAGTCCTACTCTGCATTGACTTCTACACGTCCTTTAGATGCAGTTATGCCTTTCGACAACACACCATTTTGCTCAAAACTACTCGGCATAATGAATTAAGTCACTATTCTAACTGATTCCAAATATTCTTGAAACATCATGTTTGCCATGATATTGTCCTCCACGGTCAAATCTGACTATCTTGATGAATTTTTCCAATTGGTTCTCAACCTTTAGTCTTTAAGCAAGAACACATAACTGTAGTGAGAATAAGGTTTACCGATATCTTTATGTATCAGATTCAGCAAATCAAAAGCATGAGTTCAGCTCAATATTCTTATTAGTCAACTTACTCCTGCAATAGTCAGCACATGTTCCCAGATCATCATAATTTAGAATTGAGAATGCTTTCCTTGATCAATCTCTCAACCTTAGCTCTGGAAATGTGGCTTAAACTTTTATGCCACACCATGTATGACTTCTCATTCATCGGGGTCCTTCATAACTTGTTTGGTCAAGATACGAAGAAGCATTTATCTAATTCAGGGTAAGACATATTCTATACAAACTATATGACAAGAAAGTTGTACCATTATGTTTTGTATTAAACAATAACTGTACAATAGAAGCATTAAATACAAAACATTAACCCTCTTTGTCTAAAATTGATCAAAAGATATCATATAAAATGTGTCGTGTAAAACTCAAATGAACCTTACAATAAAGTTTAGTACATATATCCCCTATAGATATTACTTCCACTTCTTTATTGTTATGAAACATCAGTTTCTCCTTCCCTTTATTTGACTTTATCCTGGATATGAACCACTGCATTGTGGAAGAACCTTGATCAAATGCTCCACTAAATAGCCAGCATGTACTTAATACGACTATCGCAAATTAGGTTCATAATTAACGAGCCAAAGAGCAACCTGACGGACTCAGTCTTTCCTTTTAAACCTCATACTACTGATTTCTTTATGTCCCTAGGACCTTTATCAGCACTGGTTTAACCAACATCAACATATCTTCCCTTAACCTGTTTCGAGGGCTATAAGAGTAGCAAACTTGAGTTTCTCCTCCTCAGTAACGAAATGGGCTATCAAAGCATTAAAGTCCTAATATCTTCAATCTACTGTAAATTTGAATTATTCTCGATATGTTCTCCATTACTCCCCTTTTCTCATATTTACCTTATGGAAAATAAGTCTTTCATTAAGGCACTTGTCTCAACACTAGATGAGACTGTGTACCTCTTGGGAGTCATTATCAAGAAACTCCTTTGCTATGTCTGTGTCCGGAAGTCCACTTAGCAGATGGTTAGGAATGGATCTTTTAATGGTCATCAGATTTAATTTGTTAGACCGATCCCAAGTTTCGTAGGCTACTTTATGAGTTTTCAAGCTCATAGATGTAGGTGGAGATGGCTTATATGTCCTTATGGTCATATCAACCACAACTATCTCTACAGCATTCAATACATCCTCTGTCCACTTCTTTGAATTGAAACTGGTCAAGATTTCAATAGTGACACTAATTTTGTGGACTAAAAGGTGAATTCAAGATGATAATCTTTAAATCAGCACATATGTAGGACAACAGTAATACTCAAAGCCATTGAATAGTATCTTTATTGAAAATCCGGTCACACATATTATGAAACACCTGTGGGCTAAATACATAAGATATGCAACTAGACGTCCACACAGAAAAGCGATCAGAGTACAAATCATCAACTCTCATTATACTACCACCTGTGGGCGAATAGATCATTCAAGCAACGACTTTGCTCTATCTAATGCCTTTATGGACATCTCAAAATCTTATGTAAGGCCAACACCTGTGGGAAGAATAACCAAACATGAGATCAAAGACATCCCCTAACGTCACTACAACAAAACAACACATTTAGCGTCGTTTTGGAAGTAGACGTCGTGAATGGTCTGAGGATTTCACGACGTCTGGAAAAACGTCAAGAAAAGATGGAATATTCTGAGACG
>JAOSBM010169969.1:0-10467 GCA_027568955.1 Erythroxylum tenue | reverse complement strand
GCATATCATTGACAAGGTTCAACAATGACTTTCGGGCTGGTCTAAAAACCTTTTGTCGTTGGCAGGTCTTGCCACTCTCGCTCAAGTCGTTATATCTGCGCTCCCAATTTATACAATGCAAACGGTTCGACTTCCCCGACGTCTGTGCGATGACCTGGAAAGAATAATGCGCAACTTCTTGTGGGGCTCCTCTCAAGGCAAAAGAAAGATACACCTAGTTCATTGGGACAAAGTTTGTCAACCTAAAGAGAGGGGCGGACTTGGCATTCGCAATATCCGAGAAACCAATGATGCCTTACTAACAAAACTTGGATAGGTGCTGATTTTGAAGCCCAACACGCTATGGGTGCGAGTCCTTGCTACTAAATACAACTTTGATGCAGACAATCTACCAACTGCTCTCAAAGCAGGTGGTTGCTCGATGATCTGGAGGAGCATTGCATCCATTTGGACTAACGTGCTTAAAGGCATGAAATGGGTAATCTGTGATGGCTCCAAGGCCTGCTTCTAACTTGATCCTTGGGTGGAGGATGTAGGTCCACTCATATCACATGCTCGGACACCTATACCTCAGGCCGCCCTTGAATTGCGAGTTCAAAACTTTGTGGATACCACAGGTAATTGGCTTTGGGATGAATTTCAATTTCTTCTCCCTCACTCTATTTTTTTGATCATTGCAGGCATATTACTGCCCAAGCCTCACTTCGGGCCTGACAAAAGGATCCGGGGGAAGTCTGACTCTGGTGAGTTCACTACCACATCAGCATACTCTATGCTTATGGAACATACCACCCATGATTCTAGCGAATTTTGGAAGCTCATTTGGCAGTAGAACTACCCTCAACGTATCAGATCTTTTCTTTGGCTCTTAGCACATGATCGATTACTCTCTAATCAACAACGCCTTCGTCGATGCCTGACCACGACTGTTGAGTGCTATCACTGCCGAGCTGAGGAGTACTCTCTTCATGTGATGTGGTATTGCCCCAAAGCGAGAAGTTTGTAGCTTCAATTCGCTATGCCAGTCATCTCTTTAGTTTTTTTAAATCTAAATGCTTCGGATTGGCTTCATCGAAATCTTCAACAGCACCAACTAGTTTTTTGCCTAGATTGGTCCCTTCTCTTTGGTACCGCTTGCTGGTTCCTCTGGTCCTGGAGGAATATGGTCCTATTTGATGCCCAATTTTCTTGGCTGACTTCTCTAGCTCAACTCGTTTGGACTATGCTCACCGGATTCAACAAGCTGCGATCTGGCAAAATGGAGCATTTCCTGGTCATCGACCCTGACAGGAGCATCTAGTTGGATGGAGCAAACCTATTCCTGGTTGGGTAAAATTGAACACTGATGGGCATGTAAAAACTCAACCTATTCGGCCATAGCAGGAGGCCTAATTCGAGATAGCTCTGGTACTTGGCTGGGAGGCTTTGTTGAGAATATTGACTGGTGTTCCTCGGTTTCTGCAGAACTCTGGGGCGTCCTCTCTGGATTGAATCTGGCGCGGGACTTTAGCCATCGCAAGGTAAAATTAGAGCTTGACTCTTAGATAGCGATGAGTATTCTTTTTGACTCCACCAAACGCACCACGTCGCTAAATCATCTAGTCATGGGCATCAACGAATTATTAAATCGCAACTGGGTCGTAATCTCCCGTCATACCTACCGTGAAAGAAATAGGTGTGCCGATTGGCTCGCCAACTTTGCTGTAAATTTTGAGTTAGGAGTTATTACTTTTGTATATGCACTCTCAGGGTGTTCCTCGATCCTCCTAAAGGATATAGCTGGGATTAGTCTCCTCCATTTAGTCACGTAATTTGTAGCGACTTTCTCCTTTTATAAAAAAAAACAATAATAATTTAACAGTTTTTATTTAAAACTAAAAACAGAAAACGTTTATGTTCAACCAAAACGGTCCCAAATTATTCGGATGTCTGGCTCCTCTAAAAACTGATAAGGAAAAGATATAAAACCATCCATTGGGGTTTTGGAAGGGTTTGTCCTCAACGATCCAAGTGCAGAAACTACTATCTCTAACACCTTCACACTTTCCGTAATTTCTAGGTTTTTCGCATACAAACATGTTCCTGCAGGTACAGCAGGTAGGGGTTCTCGGGGGTTTCTACTTTTCTTATACAAGGCCCAGACCATCTCCATCCAAAATGGCCGCTTTCACTGCTCTCTCCCCTTGTCCCTGCGCTCCATCTCTCTTTCGATCCCGCTTTCTCATTTCTTGCTCCGCTGGCTCGCCTACCACCACTGCTGGTTAGAGATGTTGAGCTTTCTCGGCCTTTTTCTTTTGAAATTTCAAGTTAATAGTGGAAGCTAACGAAATGAAAATTGGACGAAAAGGAAAAAAAGAAACGAAAGTGAGACGTAATGTGTCAGTTTTGTTTACTCTGTTTACATTTTGGTTCTTAGGTAAAGGGCCCCGGAAAAAGTCTAGAAGATTGGAAGGAGCTAGAAAAAGCATGGAAGACTCTGTCCAACGCAAGATGGAACAGTTTTATGAAGGTTCCAACGGCCCACCACTTCGTGTTGTTCCAATTGGTGGGCTGGGTGAGATTGGGATGAATTGCATGCTTGTTGGGAATTATGACCGTTACATTCTGATTGATGCTGGTGTTATGTTTCCTGAGTAAGTGCTTAATCTTCCATTTTTCCTTACCCCATTTCAAACCAGTGATTGATAGTAATTACTTAGTCAAGGAATCCTTCCCTCCAGAACAACTAAAATATACTTGTTATAAATTCACTTACCATTTTCGTTTTCTGAATTGACTATAAGAGTGAATATGTTCTTAAAGCAAGCATTTTCATAAATTACTTTTCTAGGAAGAAGTTTTTTGACAAAGACAGTCCAGTGCGGTTTCTCTTTTGTTTCTGTAATCACGGGTTAAAATTCCTTGGAGTTTCACTCTGATGTTGTATTATTTGCATGATATGTATTGCAGCCACGATGAGCTTGGAGTCCAAAAAATTATACCAGATACCACTTTCATTAGAAGATGGAGTCACAAAATTGAAGCGGTTATTATAACACATGGCCATGAAGATCACATTGGTGCGTTGCCTTGGGTAATTTTTCCTTCTACTTCCTATAAGCCCATTTAAACCTAACACTGCGGCATTGCACACTTGTTGACTTTATGTAAGGTTTAGACTTAGTCATTGAGACCTGTGTCTATTTTGGGTGAACTCTGTATATTCTACGGCTTATAAAAGTGGAAACAAGCCAAGTCTATTACAGACGTTTTTTGAACCTCTTTGGTGTCTTAGGTAATGAGTAGAGCAGACCCATTTATTTTACACTTTTGAGTTTTCACATGCTGTTGGAAGCTCTAGTTACCCCATTTTGTGAAGTAAAAGTCTAACCCTTTGGGGATTGCAGCATTATCAATCTTCTATTAAGAAATGTAAACATTTTTTTGTCCTCTGGGCAAATCTGACCTACAGATCCTGTTTGGAAAGATGGAGATATGAGTGAAATTTTCTCTCCTTTCCTTCCTTTTCTATTATTTTATGGGAATTGGTGGCTGAAGGAAACCAGGCTAAGCAAGTTTGCATGAAACCACTGGAGCTTTCCAATCTGTAAACTAAGGTTAGATTATTGAGTTTCCTGGTGGATGAGTAATACAACTGAAAGTTCTGAACCTCTAGTTTAAGACTATTAATTGAGATTCTGCACGGCATTTAAGGATTTTATTGTGTGGTCTAATCTGCATCATCTGTTTCAATCATATAGCCGTTGAATTGCTTTCTCATCTTTAGGTTTTCTTCGCTGTCAAATAATATTTACTTTCCGTGCAGGTTATCCCAGCTTTGGATGCCCATACCCCAGTATATGCATCATCCTTTACTATGGAGGTACTAGTCTCAGGTTTCACTTGTAATGTACATCAAATTGGTTGATCTTGTCTTGTATGCACAAATATCATGCCAGAAGGCATGAAGATTCTTCATGAGATTCATCCCAGTACTAAATTAGTATATCTTGTTTCCAGAATAATTATTGAAATATACGTAATAGAACAGTCCTGGCTTTATTTAGCACAGAGCTATCAGACTAACTCAAATATTTTGCTTGTTCAGTATTGGATGTTTATGTTTAAACTGTTGGCCCTAGTTCATGTTTATCTGCGTGCAAAGACTAGTGCTCTTGGCATCTTTGATATTTTGAGACATAAAAAATGACATCTCTAACCGTTTAACAGCTTATTAAAAAGCGATTGAAGGAGAATGGCATCTTTGTCCCATCTAGACTCAAGGTTTTCAGGACAAGGAAAAAATTTGTTGCTGGTCCTTTTGAAATAGAGCCTATCACTGTCACCCATTCTATTCCTGATTGCTGTGGGCTAGTTCTTCGTTGTGCCGATGGTACGATTCTTCATACTGGTGACTGGAAGGTATGCTCTACATCTCTTTCTCTTCCTTGCATCCACTTGATGAGCTCATAAGAATTTTTGTTCTAAAGATTGATGAATCACCCTTGGACGGAAAAACGTTTGATCGTGAAGCCTTACAGGAGATCTCCAAAGAAGGAGTAACATTGGTAAGTATCCCTTTGTGCTATGATCACATATGTGCAACAGAAATGGATGGACGTTCATCTTATGATAGAGAATACTGAAACACTGCTTCTATTGGAAAATGAATGCGATAGTCGTTTCATTTTTCATGGTTAAAATATGAAGGAAGAAGGGGAGCACTGTTCTATTTACTTGATTGATGTGTTATGATTTAATCATTTTGACCTTTTCTGGGAAATATATTTGCCTACATTCACATTTCTGTTTAACATAGATGGAACCAAAAAAAAAAAAGGAGGGATAGAGGTTAAAGAGAAGTTCAGTCTTAATATTTGGATCTGAATGTGCGTGGAAGTGAAGAATGCAATGGTATCTACGGCAGTATGCAGTGTTTTGGGTAGTTTTTTCAATTGTATGGTCATTTTGTCTAAATTGGGAAGGTTGGTTTTTGTTTATAATGACTATCTTTTG
This sequence comes from Erythroxylum tenue, assembly GCA_027568955.1. NCBI lineage: Eukaryota > Viridiplantae > Streptophyta > Magnoliopsida > Malpighiales > Erythroxylaceae > Erythroxylum > Erythroxylum tenue. The sequence goes on along the minus strand of JAOSBM010169969.1, from coordinate 5,472 downwards.
AACTACAGTGCGACTGAATGAAGGAAGATTGTTATTTCTTGTCTTGCTTGTGTTCAAATTCTTTCCCCGAGTATTCTTATCCTTGGTGAACTTTAATGTGTTAGGTGCACTATGACTCTGCTTAGGTTTCTTGTGAATATGTTTGTTTTCATTACGCTATTCATAAATGATTGGGCAAACTGAAAGATGCATTCAATACTCGTGGTCAGATGATGAGTGACTCCACAAATGTGCTATCACCTGGAAGGACAATTAGTGAGACTGTGGTGGCAGATGCTCTGTTGAGACATATATCAGTCGCTAAAGGGAGGGTTATCACCACTCAATTTGCATCAAATATACATCGCCTGGGAAGTGTGAAAGCTGCAGCTGATTTGACTGGAAGAAAGCTTGTATGTTATCTTATTGTTAATACAATTCTCTAGTTTACTTCAGAAATGCTGTGAACTGTTTATCAACAAGGTTTTACTTGTGTTACTGCTTTACGTTATGATCCTGTGCCAGGTCTTTGTGGGAATGTCGTTAAGGACATACATGGATGCAGCCTGGAAGGATGGAAAGGCGCCATTTGATCCTTCCACTCTAGTAATATGCTTCGAATCCTTTCATCCTTTTCCTTTCTCTTTCAATTTTGGATTGGATCTTAAGCTTTTTTATTTGCGCCTTTCCTCTGCTTAGTTTCTTTCTCATTATCTCATCAAGCATCACATGCAGCTGATTTTTGCAATGAGAAGCTTGTGATTTGTTGGTATACTATTATTGAATTCTCTAACTATTTAATTCAGTTAATAGAAGAAATGAAACTTTCTTTCTTTTGGCCTTCAAAGCTCTTGTCTGTCAGTCTGATCTTTAAATATTTATAGTTATTTCAATTGGAAGCAATACCCTCTACCTGCAATCCAATAGTTATTGTTCCTTTCTTTCTAACTATCATATATGGACAATTCCTTTTACCTCATTTACGGCACTCCCTAGCTTTCGTTGGTGTGTGTTTGTCATATTTATTTCTTTCCCTTTTATTTCTATGTCTACTTTTGCTTGCAGACATATTATCACGTCATTCTTGTTGTAGAAGTGTCTTCTCACAAAATTCCTTGGTGCAATTTGTTGTTGCTAGCACGACACCTTATGCTTGTCTTTTTGAGCCAATCTGCATGCATCATGTTTTTACTCTTAAAACTTCTATTCATCTTACTCTTGTGGATTCCATAGTAATTCCGGCCCTTTGCTGTTTCATTAAATACTTTACAGGTGAAAGTGGAAGATATTGATGCTTATGCTCCAAAGGACTTGCTAATTGTTACAACTGGTTCACAAGTAAGGTGTTCAATATTATTGATTCTCTTTCCAATGCAACACATAGCTTGCATGTGACCATGCTTGTTCTCGTGTCAGGCAGAACCACGTGCTGCCTTGAATCTTGCTTCCTATGGAAGTAGTCATTCGTTTAAACTGACCAAGGATGACATCATTCTTTACTCAGCTAAGGTAATATAGATTTTACTGTGGCTTTTGATTCACTTCCTATCAAATTTTTTTTTGAAAGATAGTCTCTATATCAATATTTATAGTACCAATCTCTGAATATTAATTTGACTAGTTAATTAATGACATTATATGAACTTAGCACATATTTTCTCTTCTTGATTTTATTCAAAATGTATATATCCATTGGTATAGAAACTAGATAATAAGGTCTATTTTTGACTTTCAGGTGATCCCTGGTAATGAATCTAGGGTGATGAAAATGATGAACCGCATATCAGAAATTGGGTCCAATATAGTAATGGGCAGGAATGAAATGTTGCATACATCTGGCCATGGGTACCGTGGTGAGCTGGTAAGATCTTAATTCATTTCCTCAAAAATGCATTGTTTATCAAATGCTATATTCATCAAAGTATAGAAAAGAAAGTAGAGAATATTATTGCTGAATCATGATGGGTTATCTTCTGCCTTTAACAGAAAGTAGAGAATATTATTCATTCGTTACTCCTCCTTTCTCTTTTGTTTTATTACTGCAAGAACTATTGTGAGGTAGATGACATTAGGTACAGATTTTGCAATATTTATCTTTTTCTGGGGTTTCAATTTGGTTTAGGACTTGTGAGCTTGTTTGTATATATAAACGTGCCTCTTTAGGACTGTTAATTAATATGTTTTCTATGACATGAAAATGCTGAAAAAACTTAGTTAATTTCTAATTTCTTTGTTTCCTTATCAATATGGATATCCTTGATTGTACATCTGGTTAATATTTTTTTTTTCATAATCTACATGTTAATTCTGTTTCTTCAGGAGGAAGTACTTAAAATCGTGAAACCTCAGCATTTTCTTCCAATTCATGGAGAACTCTTGTTTTTGAAAGAGCATGAATTGCTTGGGAAGTCAACTGGCATTCGACACACTACTGTGAGTCAGATTTTGGGTTTTTATGTTTTTTGTATTGATTATAGGTGGCACATATTGGCCTAATTTGGCTTTCACAGAGAAAAAGTGATTGACTAGATTGAATCACGAAAGTGGTTTCACTTTTTTTAAACCTTTCATCATGATTACTAAAAATAGTCATTACTATAGTTGGGTTAGAGCAATTTCCTTCTGAAATGCTTTGACGTGGAAAATTTAAATTATGTTTAGAATTGGGAATCACCAATATCTATTCTATATCATACATCAGGTTATAAAAAATGGCGAGATGCTTGGGGTTTCTCACTTGAGAAACAGAAGGGTACTGTCTAATGGTTTCATTTCTCTTGGCAAGGAAAATTTGCAGGTAGGTTGAACGTTTCAAGGTTTACATCGTGAAAATTCAATTGACAATTTCTTTTAAGTTCTATGTTTTGTTGCAGTTGATGTATAGTGATGGGGATAAAGGTTTTGGCACATCAACTGAACTTTGTGTTGATGAGAGACTAAGAATTGCAACAGATGGCATCATAGTGGTCAGGTAGATTTCTGCATTTGGGTATTTAAACTTGTTAGATTCATGGTGTCTTAAGATTTCTCTGGTGCAGCATGGAAATTCTTCGTCCGCAAAATGTAGATGGTCTAGCCGAGAATAGCATAAAGGCAAAGTTAAGAATTACAACACGGTGCTTGTGGCTGGATAAAGGGAAGCTTTTGGATGCCCTTCATAAAGCTGCTCATGCAGCACTTTCAAGATGTCCAGTCAACTGTCCCTTAGGTCACATGGAGAGAATAGTTTCCGAGGTGTTGAGAAAGATGGTAAGGAAATATAGTGGTAAAAGGCCTGAAGTTATTGCTACTGCTGTGGAAAATCCAGCGGGAGTTCTTGCTGAAGATGTTAAAGCAAGGCTTTCTGGCAATTCTCGTGTTGGTTTTGGGGTAGCGGCATTGAAGAAAGTGGTTGATAAGCACGGAAAAAGTAGGTCAAGCAAGATGCAATTTGATGGCGAGGAAACTGTACAGTTGGAGAAGTCAGTGGAAGAAGATTTGAAAGGTGCTCATCTCCATACCCTGCTTGTGTGTACCTTTGTAGTACGGATGGAGGTGACTGTACCCCCTGAACATACATGTCTGTTTTCTGGATATATATGAGCATGCATTCAGATTAGGAGAGAGATTTTGGTTTCATACTAATTCAGCAAAATTTAAAGTTGTGATACAAAATTCATAAAGTTGACCTCTTATTGACACTAATTGTTCAGTTCCAAAACAACATAAAACTTGCAGCTCCAAGTGTAAGATGGCTGGCTTTCTGGTTACACCAGCCACATCATGGGTATAAACCAACACTAGGAGAATAGCTAAGTGGATGTTAACGGGAGCCAAGTATTACATTTTTACCTCCTTGTCTTGGACTGGGATGCATTATATATTTATGAACATAAGTCTTACTTTCATGGTTAGATTTTGTTACAACGAGAATACCTTTTCTTAGCATGCAGCTTATTCATATTGCACAATCATATGCAGTTGATGGCATTGATAGCAAAAGACTACTACCTGAAGAAGAAGCTGAAACTTCCAATTCCAGTGTGGTTGACAACTCTCATGATCAAGACGACTTCTGGAAGTCATTTGTTTCCTCGTCACAATCTGATGGATCGGTAAAAGGTGATGACAGTTTTTCACAGGAGGAACATGTAAAAGATGGTTCTGAAAGCAGTGAAGTTGACTCGTTGGAAATGCAAACTTCTCAACCGAAGCCTTCTAAGTCTGTTAAACGAAACAAATGGAAACCTGAGGAAATTAAGAAGCTCATTCAAATGCGTGGGGAATTACATGACAGATTTCAAGTTGTAAAGGGAAGAATGGCTCTCTGGGAAGAGATATCATGTAATTTAATGGCTAATGGGATGAATCGAAGTCCAGGGCAGTGTAAATCTTTATGGGCATCACTAACTCAGAAATATGAGGTTTGTTCCTCGTTCTGTTACGTTTGAAATATTGGACATATTTTTCTTAGCATGTACCTTAAATTGTAAAAGCACATGCATTATCTGTGCAACGTGTTCCAACATTACCAGGAAGTTGCCTTCATACTGAAAGTTACATAGCAATTTTTGCGCCAGAACGGAATCTGTTTTACATTAACCTTTTTCCTAACATGTACAGGAAAGCAAGAGCGGGAAACAGGGTCGAACGAATTGGCCCTATTTTGAGGACATGGACAAAATTTTGTCAGGATTGGAGGCAGCAGCATCAAAATAATGGGATGGTAAGCGTCGGGTTGAACACTTTCCGTGGAAGCTTTCAAGTGCCTCTTTGCTCGAGTTAGAATGATATCAGTATAGCAACAGGATCGAAAACTGGGGACCAGATGAAAAGTGGGCTGGTCTTGAAGCGGTAGGAAGGAATTGTAAATTATTTTAGCTGATCAGCTGCATGATGAAGAAGATGGTGGACTTGTTCTGTAAAAGTATGGGACCCTTCATTTATTTGTCATCAAACACATAATGAGAATGGCGTTTAGCCTATTTTCTGCTATATTATTTATATCTCATCCTACTTTTCTTATTCAAAATCTTGATTTCGTAGAACACTTGGTTGGTAGCCATAATTGTATACATTTTCTGATAACAACTTGAGTTGAACAGGTCTATGTTCAAAGTTGCCCATCTTTCTCCCAAGGCTTATCTCCCTTGACTTTGACATTTATATCAATCTTTAACTTGACTTTTGTAGGGACAATATTATAATATCCAACGTTCAGGTGTTGCTCCGTACCCCTCAAGCATGAGAGGAATGTCAATCATTCCTGAGTGACACTCCCCTCATCTTTTTTAAAATCTTTTTATAATTAAATATAATTAATTAAATACAATTACTTAATTAAAATATAATTACTTAATTAATTAAAATATAATCAATTAAAATAATATTACAATATAATTATTTAATTAATTACATTATAATTAATTATAATATTATTACAATATAATTAATTAATTACATTATAATTAATTAATTGCAATATAATTATTTAATTATACTTTCTCTCTTTTT
>JAOSBM010169926.1:0-10472 GCA_027568955.1 Erythroxylum tenue | reverse complement strand
AACCATAACTGATTTCTCAACCAAAGCAAGATGAAAAATAGAAGAATCTTACCTTAGAACCTTGATTTTTCTCTTTTTCCATGAATTTTCCTTGAATTTATTCCCTTCTTCTTCTTCTTCTTCTTCCTCCTTTCTTCTTCTTTTCTTCTTCTTTCTCGTTTTCTCTCCCCTTCCCCGACACCTTCCTCTCCTCTCTTCCATTTTTCCTCTTATTTCCTTCTTCCTTTCCTATTTTACCCCTCACTTACTAGACCTTTCCCATTTTGCCCCTCCTTATACTTCTAACCTCCAATTAACTAACTAATGCAACTTAATCTAACTTAATTCTCATTTAATCTCTAATTCTCTCAAATTCTAATTCTTTCCCTCCAATTTCTAATTAATGGTCCAATTCTAAAATAAAAAAAATGAACCATTAAACAAACACAAATAACCAATTAAGCAATTGAAAGGAAATTCAAAATCCAACAAATAACTTCTATTCTAAAGAAATATTTTTACTTTCCTAAGTCTTTAATTCAAACCCATTAACTAAATGCATCTTCAGTCTGGTTATCTATTTATAATTCATATGTCACAATTTTATTATCAATATACAATAAAATATCGATTTTATCATTGATATGTTTAATGAACATAGTGTGATCTACATCACCTTGTATATAACCATAATTGACCATAACCTCTCTAAATCCTCTAAACCAACCCTATGGTGACTGTTTCAAACTATACAAAGGTTTATTCAATTGATCTACCTTTCCTTCAATTTTTTGATTAGCAATATGTAATCTTTATATATACTACTTCTAATCCATCATGTTGGAAAGCCTTTTTTTTTCATCAAATTGCTAAAGATCCCATCCAAGACTTGTCATATGATAAAATAGTTCTTATTGAATTCATCTTGGCAGTAGGTACAAATATTTCTTGATAACTATTCTATATGTCTATCAAGCTTTAAATATTGCAACCGAGCCATCAATCCATATGCTTTACAATTACATCCAAAAGTTTTTTCTCCAAAGGTAAATCAACAAGCTCTTAATTTTAAAATTTGTTTAATGCTTCCTCAATTCCATTATTGCATTTTTCTACTTAGTATCATTAATAGCTTCCATCCATCCATAAGATATAGAGACAGAATCTAAGGAAGAAAAGAAAGCTGTATAGGAAGGAGGTAGTGAGACATAAGAAACAAAGTTAGAGATGGAATATTCATTACATGATGTAACTCCTTTTTTTAACAACTACAAGAATTTCAAGATCACTGTTACATGAGTTATTAATAGGAATTTCAACAAACAAATTATAAGCAAAAGTGGCAAATTAATTACCTTATTCCACAAAAGTTGAGGGTATTGGGTCTATCGTTTGGCTAGGTAGAGTATTTCTTTTCTATTTTTTTGTAATCATATCTTATAACATCAAGTCTATCTAAACTCCTAATTTCCCTGTCATAAGGTTCACCATCTCTCATGCTCCCCATTCTACTACATATGAAAAAAACAATACTAGAAGTAAGAGGAACCAAACCCAATATTACATCTTCCAGATCGTGATCATTCTCCCCCTAAAGAGATGACAAATGTGAAAAATATGATGACTTAATTTAAATGGTAGCATTCTTGTTTATATAAATTTTCTAATAAGGAGATGATAAAATTTCTACCTCTTTTAAGTAAGGAAATATCCAACAAAGATACATTTAATGGCTCTAAGATCAAGTTTTCTCCCATTGTATTTACGTACAAAGCAAACACAACCAAATAGTTTAGGCAAAACAATATAAGAGAAACTACATTAAATAAGTTCTAAAAGACATTTAAAAGTAAAGATCTTGAGAAGCATGCAATTTAAAAGATATACAACAGTAAGAATCCCATTTTCCCAATGGACCATATGAATATTCATAGTAAACTTAAAGGCCCTCACAACTTTCAATAAATGTTTATTTCTTATTCAGAAACACTATGAAAAAAATATGAAAATGTCGTCTTATTCTAAACCCTAGTTATGAAATCCCTATGAGAAGTAATATTAACACACGTAGAAAAAAGACTCAAACGACTCTTTTCCTCCGTTAGCTCTTTTCCTCCGTCGATCTGGTCGCCCTCTCTCCATAGATCTGAACGCCCATCTCCGGCGATGGCGCAAGATACATCAAGATTTGTATTTGCGGTCTCAAGCTCGTCCAATCCCAAGCGCCCAAGGACGACCGAACCCCTGATAAGGGTGGTGGGGTGGAGGATCCTTTTCCGGCGTTGACGCCTCACCCACCCACTGCTGGTGCTTCTCAGTCCACGGGTGGAACGGACACTGTCCTGAACTCGCCGCTGCTCCACTTTCAGGGAGTTGTTGATTTGGTGGAAACTCAGATGATGGGGTCGGGCTTCTGTGATGTCGACCACCGCCTGCCCAGATGGTCCGTGGACAAGGCTTTGAGGACCACGTTAGACGAACCGTTGGAGAACTCCGTGGTCGTCAAACTCCTGGGTCACAAAGTAGGGTTCTATTTCTTAAAATCCAAGCTCTCGCAGATGTGGAATAATACTGGCACTTTTGAGTTGGCTGATTTGAGCAACGACTATTTCTTGGTAAAGTTCAGGGAACCCTTATACAAGGAATATGTGCTTGCTAATGGCCTGTGGATGCTCCAGGACCACTATCTTGTGGTGAGGGATTGGCATTCTAATTTCAAACCCTCTGCCACCTCTATTCGCCATGCCCTTGTATGGATTCGTTTGTCCGAATTGGCGTTGGAATACTACAATGTGGATGTTTTGTACACACTGGAGAAGGCTTTTGGGACCCAAGACGGTTGGATGCAACTACCTTGCAAGGTAACAGAGGACACTTTGCGCGTTTATGTGTTGATGTGGACCTGTCTAAATTGCTTATCCCAAAATATCAAATTGATGGCAGAGATTATTTGGTCGAATATGAAGGCCTTCATAAGATCTGTTATCAGTGTGGGATTTATGGTCAAACCACCGATTCTTGCCCGGATGTAGGGACCTCTGCTCCTGACTCTCCACCGGCAGTAGGTGGGGCTCCACCTCCCTCCCAGGCTTCTTCTCATGGTCAGCTGTATGGTGACTGGATGGTGGTCCGTAAAAGGAGGTCCCCTACAGCTTGGGGAAGGGACACTACCAATTTGGCGAGGCCTGCTTCCTTGCACAACCGCTTTCATGGACTTGAACAGGATGAGGTCCAGGGGCCTGATCCAGTAGCGCCTCGTGCACCCTCCAAGGAAGCTGACGCAATTCTCGGGAGTGACAAAGGCTGGAAAAAAGTGGGTCCTAAGAAACATTCACACAAGCTTGTTCAAGGAGGAGCCTCCAAGTCTCAGCGTAAAGACAACCCGGACTCCCTTTTACATTATATTGCTAGGCAAGACAGTTGTCCACCAAGTCTGCCTCTCAATGTCCCAGTTGAACTGTCTCCGGATGCCCCCTCCTCAATTTTTCCTGATGCTTTAAGGCGGAATGGACAGCCAACTGGACCTTCTCCTGTTCTTCCTTTGGAGCATCTTGCGGCCTTCATGTCGGGGGATTCTAATGCCCAAGCTTTGAATTGTCACCCTTCCTGGCCGCCAAATCTGGTTCACACGAACGACCCCCCAACCCTTCCGGATGATGTTCCTCAGCAGCCTTTTGTTGATGTTATACTGCCCACTGCTATGGTGGAAGATGCAGTAGCTTCGGATGAGCCTGCCAACATGCAACACTAACGTGAGTGTAGTTGGAATCCGTTTTTTGTTCTCTCTTCTGTTGTCTTAATTTTTATGATTAAGTTCAATATTATCTATTGGAATGTGCGAGGGGCTGGCAATAGGAACGCCCGGCGACATATCCGCGAGTTGCTCCGGAGCCATCTTGCGGATGCTATTGTTATTTCTGAACAGCGGATCCCATTTGCTAGATTGCGTCGGTTCTGGTCTAGGCTTGGTTTTGATGGAAGTGCTATTCAAGACCCGCATGGTTTTTCAGGTGGCATCTGGGTGCTTTGGAGGACCAATGTGTGTACTTTCTCTGAACTTTTCTCTATGAGGCAATGTATCATTGGGCGGATTCGTCAAACCGGTGGTGCTACCTTCTTACTCTCTGCCATTTATGCTACTCCCGTTCCCACAACTAGAGACTTGCTTTAGGATCATTTGAAATCGGATGTTTGGACTCTCAAGGAACCATGGGTGGCTATTGGGGATATGAATGACGTGGCTAGTCACGCGGAGAAGAGGGGGGGGGCGCCTTTTCCCTTCACAAATGGAAAATTTTCGACACCACTTACACAATTGTGAACTTTTGGACCTTGGGTATGTGGGTTCGAAGTTCACTTGGGTTCGCAATACGATGCCTCTTGTGTATGAGAGGTTGGACCGCGCGGCAAGCAATGTGGATTGGAGAATATCTTTTCCAGATGTTGTGCTTCTTCATCTGCCTCGGGTTCATTCGGATCATTGTCCTCTGCTCTTGAAAACTGGGGGTAACCATTTTGTGCCTCATGCTAAGCCCTTTCACTTTGAAGCAGCTTGGCTTTCCGACAGCCGTTTTGATAGTGTTGTTTATGGTAACTGGGATCATTCGGCCCACCCAGAGATAGCCCTTAAAAAGATTGAGCAGGTCGCTCTCCATTTCAACAAGCATGTGTTCGGTAATATTTTCTGAAGGAAAAGAGCTCTTCTGGCCCGGATTAGGGGGGTCTAGCATGAACTACAGGTTTCTTTCTCTAGCCAATTGACTTCCCTTAAGCAGCAACTGCTTTCTGAATACAATCAGGTCTTAGCTCAAGAAGAGGCTTTGTGGTTCCAAAAGAGCCGCGAGCACAACCTTTTATTTAGGGATCGTAATACCCGGTATTTTCAGGCTATGACAGTTGTTCGTCGTCGACGCAATAAGATTGACAAGCTGAAACTAATGAACTCGAAGGAGTGGTGTGATGATGGTAATGCTCTTAAGTAAGATGTCTTCAACTATTTCTGTGAGCAGTTTGGTCGTAGCGAGTGGACATGTATTAGTTCCGCATCGGCATTCCATCATAAGTTAGGGGAGGACGCCACTCGGTCCCTTTTGGCGCCCGTGACCTCAGCGGAAGTTCAAAATGCTTTATTCTCGATGGGTAGTTATACGTCTCCCGGTCCGGATGGGTTTCAACCCATTTTTTTCAAGAAGTATTGGGCCTTTATTGGCACCTCGATCACGACTATGGTGCAACAGGCCTTTGTGAGTGGTGATATTGACGATAAGCTCGCTGAAACTCTTCTTGTGCTAATCCCTGAGGAGGTGGCTCCAGATAGAATTACCAAATTTCGCCCCATTAGTCTTTGCAATGTTCTCTATAAGCTCATTACTAAGATGTTGGTTAATAGATTGCGACCTTTCATGAATGAGTTAATTCACTCCTGCCAATCCAATTTTATCCCGGGCAGGAGCACAACTGATAATATTATCATGGACCGAGAAATTATGCATTACTTGTGGAGAGCAAAAGGCAGATCTGGGGCAATGCTGATTAAACTAGACCTTGAGAAAGCCTACGATCGGGTCAATTGGACTTTCTTAGAGGCTACTTTGAGAGATTTTCTGTTCCCTCCCCGTATCTGTTCTTTGATCTTGAATTGCATTCGACGGATGACTATAACTGTAGTATGGAATGGGGAATGCCTTCCAAGCTTTACACCTGGTCGTGGTCTTCGACAAAGTGACCCGATCTCCCCTTACCTATTTGTGTTGTGTATGGAAAAGTTAGCTGCTCTTATTGCTCAAAAGGTTACTGATGGTAGTTTGAAGCCGGTTTCAGTTAGTCGAGGCGGGCCTCGGATTTCTTACTTATTTTTTGTTGATGATGTTCTACTTTTTTCAAAGGCAACGATCTCCCAAGCAGAGGTTTTTTCCTCGATCCTTCATGAATTTTGTGAGGCATCGGGGATGCGAATATGTTTGGCCAAGTCCAAATTTTTCTCTTCTCCTAGAGTCTCTAGACATACCCAGGATCGACTTGGGCAGATTTTGGGCTTCCACTTCTCTTCTTCTCTGGGAAAATATTTGGGGTTTCCTCTTGGCGATGAGACTCTTCATAAATCCGCCTTTGATGAGCTTGTGTCTCGAGTCGAGCATAAGTTAGCAGGCTGGAAATCCAAATTGTTAAATTTTGCAGGTCGTACAACTTTGGCCAAGGCATCTCTTAATGCTCTCCCCACCTACCTTATGCAAACTACTTGGTTTCCGACTTCGGTGTGTGAGAAATTGGATCAAGTCACCCGAACCTTTATTTGGAGTTCAACTGGCAATTCCCATGGTATTTACCTTGTTGCTTAGCCTATGGTTACCCAGCTAAAGAGCTTGGGTGGTTTGGGCTTGCGAGCCTCCCGCACCTTTAACACGGCCTTGCTTGGTAAGGCCATTTGGGCACTACTCACTAACTGTGACAAGCCCTGGATCCAGATGCTTGAAAAAAAAATATTCGGGGAGGTGACATTCTCAGTATGAGGGATTCTACTAGTGGTTCGCAGTGTTGGCAATCGCTTGTTAAAGCAGCACATGTCCTTTTCAAGGGTTTCCGGTATCGCATTGGTAATGCGAGCTCGATCTCCTTTTGGCGCGACAATTTCCTAGGCTATGGGCCGTTGCAAGATTTTGTTCTTTCTATAGCAGACGAGGATGTCAATTTGATGGTTAGTGATGTGCTGCAAGCTGATGCACAGTGGGATTGGGGCAAGGTGACCTCTGTAATCCCGCTTGAAGTTCAAGCCCTCTTTCCCAAGGTTTTTCAACCACGTTTCTCCATGGGAGTTGATAGAATCTTTTGGGGCAATTCTCCCAATGGGATTTTCTCGGTTAAGTCTGTTGTGGATTGGCTTACTCGCGGTGCTGCTGGGAGGCCTACCATTGTTCCCAGGTCGGATTGGCTATGGATCTGGAAGCTTCGTTGTCCTGAGAAGGTTCGGTTCCTCGCTTGGCTTATTGTTCATGAGAGAGTCCACACCCAAGAGTTTCGTCACCTCCGCCACTTTGATACTTCAGGTATGTGTCGTCAGTGTAATACCGATATCGAATCCATGGAGCATTTGTTTCGTGACTGCTTGAAGGCTCGCCAGGTATGGTTTCTTCTTTTTTCTGGCGTCTTGCCCCCTCTTTTTTATTCTGGCTCGTGTGTTGCTTGGTTCAAACACTAGAGTTGGGATTCCTCTAATTTAGGGGCTGGTCGTTGGCTTGATATTGTTTTCCTAACTGGTATTTGGTTTATTTGGCTCATGAGAAACCATGATACCTTTGGAGATCCAGATGTTGCTTGTCCGCTCATGTCTCAGTTACATTGTGCGATTGTTGAGTGGAATACGTTATTGGGCCCTATGGGCCATAGGGAAGCTCCTGCCAGGCGTTGGGTTGGCTGGAACGTCCCCGTAGCGGATGCAATCTGTGTTAATGTTGATGGGAGCTCACAGGGTAATCCGGGTGAGGCAGGATTTGGTGGTGTTCTTCGAGATTCGAATGGTACTTGGTTAGGGGGTTTCTTTGGCAGTATTGGCACGGCTACTAATATGGTTGCAGAGTTGTCGACTATCTTCTTTGGCCTCTTCTCAGCTTGGGATAAGGGGCACAGGCATGTCGTCCTTTGTTCCGATTCTCTTGAAGCGATTCGTTTGATTCGAGATGGTCCTTTTCTAGTTCATCCTCATGCTAACTTGTTCGGTGATATTTCAACAATGTTACACTGGGATTGGAATGTTGATCTTATTCACTGCCTGCGTGAAGGCAATCAAGTAACTGATAGGCTTGCAAAAATGGGTAGTCGTTCTCCTTCCCCCTGTCAGTTTTTGGAAGCTCCTCCTCCTGAGGTTGGCATTAGTTTGTTAGCTGATAAGTTTGACGTTCTCTTTGAACGTCAGTAGCCCCCCTTCTTTCGAGGTCGTTTGCTTTTTTTTTTCTTACTTTCGTTTGCATAAAAAAAAACACACGTAGTCTGGTGTATAATCTCATGATTATCTAAATAATTACAAAATGTGTTCTCCATATATTTAGTTTCGTTATCAATTTACAACACCTCTACCTTGTCATTGAACTAAATAATAACCATTTTATGAAAATATTTAAAGCATGAGAATACTTTATTTTAAAATGAATTAAATGTATCTATATCATTATATTATAACAATCATTATATTAGGTGTGCTCTTAATAAAATAGATAGGAATTGCAGGAATGTGATAAGGTTGCCATGATTTATCAAAAAAAGATAAGGTTGGCATGCCAATTAGAGAGTTAGCAGTACTGCGTCATAATATGTGTTATCGGACTGTATGGCTCCGAGAGCTCAGTTCTGATGTAAGATATTTGATTTGTTCCGAGCACTTGGTCCTGTATTTTTAAAATCTCGCTTATCCGACTAGGCGATGCAATTCTATTAGATTTTATTTGGGGCATATATATATATGCATGACTAATGATTAAAGAACGTCAATTAGAAGCAGTAACTAATCATAAATTAAATTGTAAAATCTATTGATCATTATGTAATTAGATACATTTTTAAAAAAAACTTAAAATGATTTAATAAAAGAGAAAGAGTTCAGTACAACACTTATCCTACTACAAGGAAAACAAAAACAACGACCAAACGACATCGTGAGCTAGAAGGCATAGTACGACCACGTGTAACATACAACCTCATGTAAAACACCTCGGAGCTTCCTAAAACGTGTTACAAAATTCCCCTAATTAAAGAACCTCCAAAAGTTTCCGAATTAGGACATAAAAGTTTCCTTCAACTCTTTCTCCAGACGATTAATGAGGTAAGGGATTTCTATTTTGAGCTTAGTTTCTTCATCTACACGTTCATCTTCACTCATAATTTCTCTGATTAGGGATACTTGATGGGTCTTTCTCTGTATTTGAGATATGACTAATATCTCCCATTGCATAGCTACTTGTCTTCAGTACCCATGATGGGTGTAGATGATTAGGCATTAAGACCTTATGGAGGAGTGACCCCGTAAGGTAAGAGTTCTAACTTTAGATTCCTGCACAAATGTTATGTGTGTGGTTCCTTGCTAGTGTAGGTCCTACAGATGTAATGTTCAAGTATGTACTGGGAATTATTGGTGTCTCATTAGAGTCTCCAAGAAATTACTAGTCCCTTACCACATTTCTTCTCCATCTGGTTTATGATCAATTGTTCTCTGATAATGTTAGAAATGATTTCCGTGAGAGAATGTATGCCTCGTTCCCTTCTTGCAAATCTTATGTTATTTCTCTCCCTCCATATCTCCTAAATACATGTTGTAATGGCAACCATGTAAACATCCTTGTCATGTTTGGATGTATGGTTCAGTAGTATCTCTTGTATAATGCCATTCAGATTAATTTAATAGTAATTAAGTGTGTATAGAGAGGAAATTTGCCACCATACTCTATTGGAAAAATAGCATCTGAAAAATAGATGGTCTCTGTCCTCTTCTTTTAGGTTGCAAAGAATACATATTTTAGAGGAGGAGAGGAATTTTAATTTTGTCATAGTGCTTAGTCTATCCTTTATGGCTAACCAGCTCAAGAAGCTGGCATTTGGTTTAAGAGTGTTACTCCATGTCAACTTACACCATCCAATTCTTAGGTTTGTCCTATACTTTAGTTGTTTTGCTTACCTATTTGTTATGTTCGATACAGCTAGACCATTCCATAGATATATATACTCTCTTTCATTGTGTCTATATTGTGGTATCGAAAGAGATCTAATCTCCTCTTGGGAAAGATCCTAGTTGCCATCTGGAATTAATTCTTAGATTTTAGCTTTTTTAAAATCTTTTTAGAGTATCCCTAGCTATCAGCTTATTAAGGATCCTGGTTTTGCTACTACTTGTAGGAAGTGTGCTGACCACATGGTAACAGGAACAAAGCAGTTTTGTTGTATCCGAAAACTAAAATTTATAAAACATGAACTTAAGCTGTTGAAATCTTCCAAAGGATCCACTGCTGATGCAGTTAATAACACCAGATTGGAGCTAGTTAGGCTACAGACCACATTAGCTTCTAGTCCCGATAATCAACAACTCATTAACAAAGAAAAGCTAACACTTTCAAATTATCTTCATGTAGTAAGCAACCGCTCTTCTCTCTTGTAACAAAGAGCTTGTATTAATTGGTTACAAGATGGGGACAACTGCACTCAATTCTTCTTTAATTCGATCTTATCCAGGCAAAACTACAATAAAATCCTTTCCATCGCTTCCCAAAATGATGTTGTACTCCAGAATCCTCAGGATATACAAGCTGAAGCTTTCAAATTCTTCAATTCTTTTCTTGATACTGGTGTTTCGACAAATGTTTTACTTATAGAACTACAGAAACTCAACTTGCAGCAAATTCCTTAGGCAACTTTGATCTTTTAAAAAAACCAGTGGATGTGTAGCATCCCGTTATCCATGTTAGGGCTAGAATTGTAAATTGTGAAAATATGTGAGAGATTAGGATTTTGCA
>JAOSBM010169895.1:0-10474 GCA_027568955.1 Erythroxylum tenue | reverse complement strand
TAAGCAAGAAGAAAGATGATGCTTACCTTAGGTTTAGCCCAAATCTTCTTCTTTCTCCTTTTTCCCTAGCTTCCACGTACTCTTCTTCCTTTTCTCTTCTCTTCTTCTATTTCACGTTTTTCCCTCTTTTCTAACTCCTACGATCTGCCTCTTCTTCTTTTAAACAAAGCCACACTTTACTTGTTCTTTCATTTTTACCCTTCATTTAATTGGTTCTTCCAATTTTGTCCCTTTTTCTCCGTCAACTACTGACATCTTAACTCCTTATTTTGATCATGTAAATGAAGAAATTTGACAATATTTCCTTTTAGAAAAATGTTCCTCATTTTCTTAAGTTTCTAATGACACCAAAATCATTCAATTTGGTTTAGAAATCTGAAAGTTATATCCCAAAAATTTTCGGACTGTTACTAAATCGAGACTGTACACTATACCCAACTTCACTCTAGAAATTGAAAGTCTTAAAGACTGAATTGAAATTCGATTCCTTTAGATAACGTGTAGCTCCATGTCTCTAATTTATTTAGAAACAAGAATCAATACAATTGGAGCTCTACAGATCAAGATATCCTCAAAATACTGAAGCATGTTCAGTAAAAATATCCAACTCTTACTCTTTTAACTGATCCTCTCAATGTGATTCCATCAAACTTTTTCATATTAATACCAAAATCTCTACATTTTTGTGGAGAGGTAGAGGAATGTCTTAGGAATCCAACGCTTTGAAAATAAGGTCAATCGGAGGTCGGATGAAAAAGTTATGGCCAAAAGAGTGGAGAGAGGTCGGGTTAGTGAGGAAGAACCGGCCGTGTCGCACGCGAGTGCGAGCGCGTACAAGAGACCCCGGCCTCGCAGTCGCAACGCCTCGCGACCTGCCTCCTGGGTCTTTCTTTTTCCGACTTCCTGACTTCCAAAATTCATATCTTTTGATCCAGAACTCCAAAATTTGCAAATTTGGTATCAATGAAAAGCTAAAAGAAAGTTCTACAACTTCTATGAAGACCATAAAAACAATTTCGGTCTCTATAAGGGTCAAACGTCGACACCAAAGTGGCTGTCCGACAATTTCATCCTAAACAGCATCCTAACTTCTAAAAATCATATCTTTCTACTCCATTGTCCAAAAATTCCACACTTTATATCAACAGAAAGCTAAAAAGATAATATACAACTTCTATGAAGACAATTTTATCAAAATCTCTCTAGATCAACCCAGAAAAATCACAGAAGTTTCAGATCGAAAAATCTAACTCTCCACTATTCATTCTCAGAAAATTTTCAGATTCCCACTTTCCAAAATCCAACACTTCTATTTTTATTCTAGTCTTTCTACTCCATTTCAATAAACTCATTCACCATAATTTCATACTACTCCAAAATATGCAAGTTTAGTCAAAAATCATCAAAAATCAAGAATTCATAGTCAACCTATTCATGCTCTATTACTTTTCTGGATTTTCTTAACTCTCTTCCTCTGACTATCATTAACACAATCTTTCTCACTTCAAACCATCATCTTACAATTGTTTTTCACTCAAAAACCATTCTTTTGGTTATCTCTAATCACTCGCATATTCCCGTAAACTCATATAAATCTATATGTACATATAGATATTCATAGTAAAGAGAAACAGAATATATTATAATATCATCCTTTTTACATTCTCTATTTTTCTTCTCAACTTCCATTTAAGCTCAATATCATCCATAAACATATTATAGTCCATGATTGATCATGAACATCAATAACAAAACATACACACACATACCCACTCATCATCAACTTACTACATTCACTACCTCAATCGTGTATATCATTTCAAATTCAAGAATTCTCCTTTCTCTTTACTCAAGACTAATCACTAATAATTTTTCATTTAATGGTTCTAACTTTCAATAAAAGTTCGGGGTCCAACAATATTTCTTATCAAGACATCGAATTTAAGTTCTGTCTTTAAATTTTTCAAAATTTGTCATGAAGTTGAGAACTGGTTGCAGTACATTAGTGGATGAATGTAAAATTTGTGTTCTGACTTTAGGGGAAATTCTGGATTAACCTAGAAAGAAATAGACAAAGTTATCTTATATAAAATTGTAGGTCTTTCTTTTATCTTTCCAACGGTATATAGCATGAGAATTTTGGACTTTGGAGTCAAAAGTTATGGTCCTTATAAGTGGAGATGCTCAGGAGTATAAAAATGTATCGTCTATGTTTGACTTCTGCTTCTTATGTGTTTGACCTTCTGCTTCTTCTTTGTTTGACTTTTGCTTCTTCTGTGTTTGACAATCTGCTTCTTCTATATTTGACTTCTGCTTCTCCTGTGTTTGACCTTTTGCTTCTTCTATGTTTGACTTCTACTTCTTCTATGTTTGAACTTCTGCTTCTTCTATGTTTAACTTTTGCTTCTTCTGTGTTTGACCATCTACTTCTTCTATATTTGACTTTTGCTTCTTCTGTGTTTGACCTTCTGCTTTTTCTATGTTTGACTTCTGCTTCTTTTGTGTTTGGTCTCCTACTTCTTCTATATTTGACTTCTACTTCTTCTGTGTTTGACCATCTACTTTTTCTATGTTTGACTTATGCTTCTTCTGTGTTTAACCTTCTGCTTCTTCTATGTTTGACCTTCTGCTTCTTCTATGTTTGACCTTCTGTTCACTATCATTTGGTCTATTTTTGACCCTGTAAATGATAGAATTTGTTTTTGAGGTTTTCATGAACGTTGTAAATCTTGATGTCATCTTTTAAACCATCCAAAGAACACCTTAAGCTAATATCTGTAGGGAAAGTTTCCCAATCCAATATCATTTGATGATGTCACTTCATCTATAAATGACGTCATATCATCTGTTCCTATTTTTGATGATGGATTTTGTCTTCTAGGCCTTCATGAAAGTTTAGATCGTGAAGTCGTATTTCAAACCGTTCAAGAATGATCTTGATCCGATATATATAATGAAAGATATGTGAATTGTCCCAAGGCAGGTTCAATATGTTTGAGAACAAAACCTTGTTTGATTCTTTCGAAAATAACCTTGTTATCCGACCTCCAAATGAAATGATTCTTGAACCCATAGATTCTCAACACATTTCTCTATCCCTAAATAGAATTTTATATCATTTGGTTTTGATTCGAAAAAAGATTGTTCGAATCAAAGTAAGGCTATCAATTAGAAGAGTATGATTTAGATTTTTTACTGAACATACTTCGATATTTTGATTATATATGGATCTATAGAGCTCCTAATATGATGAGTTCTGATTTGTGGTAAAATAGAGACATAAGGTTACAAGTTTTTTGAAGAACTTGAATTTTGAATAAGTCACTAAGATGTTTAAATTCTGGATGGAAGTTGTGCATAGTATACTGTTTTGGACAAGAGCAGTCCGAAAATGTTTGAAGTGAAACTTTCAGATTTCTAAACCAAATGGATTGATTTTGGTGTCATTAGAAACTTAAGACAAGGGGAACTTTTGCTAGAAGGAAGTGTTAAGGTTTTAGGAATGTTCAAGGGTGTTTTTGGGAAGACACTTAAGGTTAAAAGAACATAAGCCTATAAGGAAGGGTAAAATAGACTTTTTGGTCTCATTAAAGGCATAAAAGGAAGAATAAATTGTGGTCTTGCATTTTAAGAAGAGAGAAGAACGAAAATTGAAGAGAAAAAGAGAGAGTGTCATGAAGAAGAGAGAGAGAATTACAAAAAGTAGAAGAGAAGGTGAGAAAGAAGAGAAAATAAGCTAGAGTTTTTTTTTTTGGTATAAAGGGGTCAAAAGAGGCAAGAGGAATAAGAGAAGAGGCTTTTTGATCAAGTCTATAAGCAAGAAAATCAAAGTGGGTACATGTTTATAATCGAGTGAATAAGACACTAATGTTTTCTTTGAATTAAGAAAGTTTAATGTTTCCAATTGCATCATAAGTGTTGCATTTTTTGTTTTGAATGATTTGAGAAAGTGCAATATGTTGTTATATGAATTGTGTAGATAATTTATGAAAAGGTTTTGAAAATGATTCTTTTTGAAAGGATACAAGTTTATGAAATCAGGCTTTCAGAAATGATTTTCGCAATATCTCATGTTTATAAAAAATCAAGTTTCGGAAAGGTGCCATTTTGGGCAACAAGTTGACAAGTTAAGAAATATGTGTTATATGGGTTATGGTGGTCCCCTAAGTTAAGTCACATGCACATTGACCTGCCCGCTAGTGGCATGGAGCTCCTTCATGGACTCCCATATGTTCACGGCTATATAGGACCATTGTGTGAAAATGTGTTGTACATTCTGTTTTGGATCCACCCGAATCAATTTGATGTGCTATTGTGACCATTTTGATATGCATGACAAGATTTATGCATTCATGTTTTGTAAATTGTGAATTTGGCTACATGATAAGAATTTTAGAAAAATGTGCTTTACGGATTTCAATAAGAATTTTCTATGACAAGTGAATGTTTTCAAAGGGTTTTTGCTTATTTTTCGTTATAATCTGTTACTCACGAGCTTCTAAGCTCACCCCTTTTCTATCCCATCTTCAGGTGATAGCTAAGAGATCAAGTGATCAAGAGCTTAAGGAAATTTCTTCAAATTTGCTATTATGTATTTTGTAATAAATCAATGGTGTGGCTTTGATCAAGAGTCTAAGGAAATTTCTTCAAATTTGCTATTATGTAGTTTTGTAATATGCCAATAGTGTGGCTTTTGATATGTAAATAAAGTTTTTTAAACTCTGTTGCTTTAGTAATGAAATGATAAATTGAAGTAGTTTTGGTTGTGGATGATACATATTGACTTCTTTGTTAAAATGGATGAGTTGGTTTTTGATGTTTGACTGTTTTAGGCACGCCACCCTTGTGGGAAGATGTCTAATAAGGGTTCATGAAAATAGCCCTATAGGATAATACACTCAGTATCATGATTTTGCAAGAGTTGGATTCCGGAAACGGGATCCAACATTTGTGGTATCAAAGCAAGAATATGAATCGATGATGATTAAAGAGATTACAAGGAACCACGCTCAAGTATTATGGTATTCTGAAGATGTAATCATGCTCAAGTATTATGGTATTCTGAAGATTTGGGTTCTAGAAACGGGACCCAACACAAAGTGTTAAATGACTATTTCACTACAATAGCTTAAGCTGTTGTGTGAGGTCAACTTAGTTAGTTTTAAATATTTATTGACACACCCTCTTAAGTGAAAGTTTTTTGGGCTTAAAACTTGCACAGGCTCACTTTACCTTATGTTGAATAATATGTGGGTAGTAGGATTTGAACTCACGACTACTTAGTCACAAAGGCTCCGATACCATGTCAACTTAATTATTTTTATATATTCACTAACACACCCCCTTATGTGAAAGCCCTTTAGGCTTGAAACTTGCGTAGGCTCACTCTACCTTGTGCTGAATAATAGGTGAGTGGTAGGATTTGAACTCACGACCACTTGGTCACAAAGGCTCTGATACCATGTTAAATGACCGTTTCATCACAATAGCTTAAGTTGTTGTGTGATGCCAAGTTAATTAGTTTTATATATTCACTAACACAAAGTACTCAGATAAAGATTCTAGGTTCATGCAACAATATCCAACATTTAGTGTAGCACCCCACTCCTACAAGATGTATACCCAACATCCTGAGTGATATTAGAGTTCGTGCCTCGAAGGGTGGCATGCTAAAACACTCATCATTCAAAAGTCGGTATAATTTTTTTTCAACACTAGACAATCAATAGAATTTCAACATCCAATTGGGGCCTAATTTCATTCATAAACATTTTCAGTTACACGTAACAACTAGTACACAATTCATTAAAATTTCACTCTCCACTTGGGCCCATTACTGAGACAAAGTACTTATAATCGTAATATTAGTACACTTCATAATCAGTTACAAACCATTCCACTTCGGAAAGTTATTACAAACAGAAATCTTTAATTATACAAGTTACAATAATTGCAGAAGACTCAAATTGATACAAAAAATAGGAAAAAACTAATGCAGATGCGAACTGATCCCGACCTCTTCTTTCACTCACATGCAGTAGGGATACTCTCATTTGTCTAACGGGGTATTCTTCTGAGTCCTGAAAAATAATTGTAAATTTTGGGTGAGTTTTGTGAACTCAGCGAGTGACCATCATCGATGGCCCACCCAATCACGTAGCACAATATTCACCTCATTACATGTTTCACACTTCACATTCAATACAATTTAATCACTCATATTATGCATATACAGTGCATATGAGACTCACATTCTATTTATTACTTTTTTGTGACCGAGTGCCTAAACTGTCCCATATAGGGCTCATTGATAACTGTCCCTTATCCACTTGGGGGATACAGGGCTCATTAAATGTTAAGCTTGAGGCTCTAAATCACTATCTGAGCTCGAGGCTCTTTCCACACTTTGAGCTTTAAGCTCTGATCAGTGGCTACTCTAGTCACAACTCCCGTTATGTTTCATGCATTCATGAAATGGAATGCCTCAACCACATTTGCATATACTCATGCAATCACATTCACATATCATCGAACCTTAGTCCGGCATTCAACATTAAATTGAGAATCACATTTTCATTCATATGAAATTACCCATGTAGAACACTTTTATCATCGGACCGTAGCCCGATATTTAATAATCAAAATATGTACACTTATTTCATCTCATTCACATACAAGTAGCACTTCAATATCCCAAGAAAATATCACAATCATCGGACCTTCTGTCCGAAATTCCACACAGTCAATCACAATATAAAATTCAAAACAAAACAAACAATGGAGGAGACCGTCTAGGTTTATTCACAGTACGCTCCAGATTAGCATTAGCTTCCATGATCCGGAAACGTCTGGATGTGGACGTTCTATCCTGTATCATCAATATGCAAAACACATTTTGCACCCACATTATTAATTGCACAATCACATAATCATTAAATTTTTCACAAATATATATGTGTAATGTATAATGCATGCTCAATGACAAGCCCGAGTATATGCTCTACATTCACTCCTTATGCTCATTCTCAATTCATGATTCATATTTTCTAATTTCACTTAGACTTACAATTCATTTGCATAAGATCACTCTAAATTATCCATTCAATCTTTACCCTTTTATGTGTCTAGTTTATTCATACGCTTACAACTCAAGAACATTTGGTCACTCTATATCATATCTCAATTTCTCGTCATCTCTTTTCTAACCTTATATGATCTCATAATATCCCATTCTCATTCACAAATAATACTCAGTTCTTTGAATCATAGTTACAATCATAGGAACATCTTTATTCCCATTATACTCATGCATTTGATGCTTTGATTTCATCAATTCGTTCACTAAGTTTTAACCTTCAATTTCACTTCAAACCTATCATACATTAGTCCCATAAACCAAGGATCATTCTAGGTTCACTTTAAGACCTATTTAAGGCTTAATTAGGGTCACTTGACCCGTGAATGTCCGTTTAGATGTCCGTTTAACGGACCTTTACTGGTCACTCACAAAATTTTGAAAATTTGACCCTCTAGACGTCAAAATATCTTTTTGTGGTGTTCATAGAAGTTGTATATTTCGAAGTCCTATTTAAAACCATACCTAAATCATCTTAATCTGACTTCTACAGAAAAAGTTATGCCTCTTTCACTAAAGTATGTTCAATTGCTTTTTATGATTTCCAGATTTCTAACTCTTCACTTTCAACATTCAATTTCTCATGCTTAGTCTATCATTTCTAGTTCAATACTCATCATTTATCCATTATTCTAACTCCATTTCAACTCAATATCATCCATAACCCAATTAGAACCCATGATTGATCATAAAAACTAATAACAAAACATACACATATATATGCATTCATCATCAATTTTTAGCACATATTCATCTTTGTCTCAGTAATGGGCCCAAGTGGAGAGTGAAATTTTAATGAATTGTGTACTAGTTGTTACACGTAACTGAAAATGTTTATGAATGAAATTAGGCCCAAATTGGCTATTGAAATTTTATTGATTGTCTTGTGTTGAAAAAAAAAATATACCAACTTTTGAATGATGAGTGTTTTAGCATGCCACCCTTCGGGGCACGAACTCGGATATCACTCAGGATGTCAAGTACGTGTCTTGTAGGAGTGAGGTGCTACATATGTGGTATCAGATCCCAGAAGTACTATTTTATATGGGCGCTTTCTGAAATATATGTCAAGTTACATGCATTTAAGTCATGTCATAGCAGACAATAGCAACTGATCCCTAGTCTGAGTTGTATGAGTCTGAGTCACACACATGAGCATGTGTTAAGTGTTTAAGCTGTTAGAAATAGTGAGAAAAATGATGATGTGTTAGAATGTGAGAAAATGGAAGTTTTGAATATTATGGAATAAGAAAAAGTGTATGGTTCGATATGACAAATAAAGATTCAGCATAATTGTATTGGTGGATGTATTATAGAATACGACACCAATATTATACTGGGGTAATATATCTTTAGATGTGGAATAGATACGAATATCTTATTGTGGCTTGATAATGGAAAATAGAGATATGGTAGAAATGGAAAGATTTAAAGTGTATAAACAAAGTTGGATGAAAACAAAATTTCCTATAATCTAGGGAGGCTGGAATTGGGCTTGAAATGGTTGCTTGATTATCGTGATAAGAGTTTATGACTTAGTGTAAGAATATGTTAGTGGGATCAAAATAAAAAATTTAGGATGATTATGCATCGATGATTCCGAATTAATTGCGAACATACATAGGTATGCCGAAATAATGCAAATTGGAAGGTGAGACGATGATAACGGTAGATGAAAAAGTTGTCAAAGTTAAGTTGATTTGCCTGTGTGAGTGCCCATCTAATAATGGGATCACCATGACAAGTGAAAATATTAAGCATATGTGTATTATGTGTGGAGATGACATAGGAAGCAATCGGTGAATTAGTGAATAATTGTTAGTCATAGTCCTATAGTTTAAAGTCTAAGATGAGTTAGAGTAAGACGTGAAAGTGTTTATAATGATCAATTGGAAATGAATTAAGATTATTAATGATATTACCATATATGATGAACTTGAGGAAAAAGAAGAAGGACACGATCATGGCATAATTATTACCCCACGATCGAGGACAGGCGCAAAAGGGGAAGTGTTATCTAGAATCAAATGAGATCAAGGTATCCTTAGCATAAGCTACCAATTGGTGAGTTGTCCTAAATACATCTCTAGATAAGATGTAATGATTTGGATGGTACATACTAAGGTACTAGAGTAAATAATTTGCTTAATGCTGCAATGAGCCTTATTAAAAAGGATGTTCTGACCATATAAGTTCTGGCATAAATTGATCTTAATGAGATAATATGAATAGTTGGAATTGATCTTCTTGAGGTACTAAGAATGAATAATAAGTAATCATGGAAAATAGTTGATTGATAAGGATTTCATGAGCAGTATCGAGGATAGTATCAAGAAATCTTCTTCCAAAGAAGAATTTCACTGAGATAGGTTTAGTAAACCAGATGATTCAATTTAAGAATGATCAATAAAGGAACAAATAAGGAATGAATATGTAATAAATCAAAAACTGAATATTGGAGTCATATCCCTAGCGGAGACTCTGTAAAGTATCCGACTATGTGATTGGATTATTGAATTTGAGAAGACATAAATTGCTAAAATGAGGAGAATATAGGTCCACGTTATATTCTATGTAAATATGTTCAGGAGATATAAATTTGATATGATGAATGTGTTACCAACCCAGGAAGTAAAGATTACAAATAAATTGAAGTATGCAGAGAAACTAGTGTAAATGAACAGACGTTAGAACACGTCAATGTGAAATTAGATAAAATTAAATGAATTGAGAAAATCATTCGAGAGAAGAAGCCAATTGGGAAACTGAGAATAATATAAGAGAATATTACCTCATTGGGGAAATTATATACTTAGAGAATTATGAGAATAAATCATTTGGGTTGTAATTGTCGGAGTTAACAATGCCCCTGACAGTATTATATTATTGAAGAGTCAAGTGTCTCAATTTTGTTTGGATTGGTTAGTGACTATGATCATAAACGATATATCAAACGTGTTTGAAAAGTGGAGAAGAATATTTTAAATATTTGAGGAAATCTTATATATCATGGAAGTAGGGATAATTATATGCCAAGTTTAATATATGGGTTGTATCATATCTGAACTTGGCATATTGGGAGACCCAAAGAAAAGTAATGGTGATGATAAAGTGAGAAATTTCAAGGAATATATACGAGATTAAGAGTTCTTGAGAACTAGCTGTATTAGACCCCGAATTTTTTTTAAAGCTAAGCTTAATCAAAGAGAAATTTGGCAATTAGTTATGAGTGTAAAGAAAAGGATAACCAATGAAATTGAAAAGGAAAAGAAAGTATGATTTAGATATAAGATGGATTTTAGATTATTGTTTGAGATTGTTAGGTGTAGCTTGTGATCG
>JAOSBM010169875.1:0-10475 GCA_027568955.1 Erythroxylum tenue | reverse complement strand
GTTTAATATAATTATACTAAGTTAAGAAAAGAAAATCACCTTAAAAATGGGTAGAATCTACTACTGTTCAATATTTCCGATGGGGTTTCTAATACGTCAGGTTGTCTTAGAAACATATCCTCTAGTTGTATATCTGCTTTCAAAACGCTATGAAAATGACGCTTACAGTTTTCTTAGATCGACTCTCGAAGAACGCAATCTCTCAATTGGTAACATTATGCCCTAATATGTATAGAAACTTCGCAACTTGTTCTTCAACAATTGCATGTACAGTGGGTCGAAGCACACCTTTTCCAGCTAATAAATCACATAATTCACTAAATGATTTAGGCTGCATTCTAATTATATTTCCCCCATTGGAATGAAATAAAATTCTTCGCATGATATTCTCCCTTGATTGCAATCTCTCCGATGGTGTAAGCATTTGAAGTTTGTCATTCGCACGTCTCTTACATAACACTCACCAATAGATCACAAGACAAGCAACATGAACAAGCACTAATTGATGTATACGAATCAATTTTCCTTTTTGATTATTCATTCGATTACCTTCACCGTTCATGTATAACAAAAAATAGTAGTAGTTTTTAGATTGTGAAAATCAAAATATCAAATATGACATAGATATGTCCATTTATATATGGTGTTATAAAAGCAGCAAGAAGCAACGAGTCTTTTACAAGAACTTCACTGGAGAATAAATTCAGGGAAAGTAGAATAGAAATTAGTATGCTAAAATATGATGAGAATACGATCAAGTAGAAGGGAAGCTTCATCTGAATCATTCCCCTACTGAAATTTCAAGCAAAGTAATAGCAAAACAAAGACAAAGAAGACAATCACTGTGAAAAATACCCAAAATTCACAGTTGCTTCTCTCCTCTCTCTGTTGAACTATGCAGAAAGGGAGAAAGTGAACAATGGGTAAACCCATATGTGTGAACCCATATGTAAATAGGAGTAGTTTTTAGATTATGAAAATCAAAATATAATAAATATGACATAGATATGTCCATTTATATATGGTGTTATAAAAGGAAAGATTCATCTCAATCATTCCCCCACTGAAATTTCAAGCAAAGTAATAGCAAAACAAAGACAAAGAAGATAGCGACATTGAAAAATACTGAAATTTCACAGTTGCTTCTGTCTTTGTTGAACTGCACAGAAAGGGAGATTAAGAGAAAATGTTGACTTTGGTGACCCATATGTGTGAATCCATATATAAAGTGAAGGAAAACAGAGTACAATCTCCTCACCCAAAACAAAATGCATCTAATAATAAAAGCAACAGACATATATTGTTAAAAAAATCGACAACGAACAAAAATAGGATAAAAAGAAGGTTTCAACAAAGAGGAAGACTCACCGGTGACCACTCTTCCAGCTCCTCTTCTGCTTCCCTAGTAATAAACAACACGAGAAGAATGAATGAATGGTAGAGCACGGAGAACCGAAAGAGAAATCTGGAAATGATAAGCTTGTGTACATTATAATAAATGAGTTTGGGTGGTGAGAAAAATAATTGGTAAGAAGAATTATTGAGGGTATATTAGGTAGTATGTATTTATTAGTTTACATTCCATCCTAAACCCCCCGGATCGGAGGTTTCTTATTTTCACTGTTTAGGATAGAATGGAATGTAACATGAAACCCTTCGTTTCTATCCCATTCCATTCCATTCCATTATGAAACCCTCAAATAAACGATGGAACTGTGTTACGTTCCATCCCCTTCTATCCCAAACCATCCAACCAAAAAGGGCCTTAGCGAAGATTTACTTAATTTCAACGACGAAGGTTTTCGTCGCTAAAATTGTCCTTTGTTGTAGTGAATAATATATATGATATATTTTGGCACAGAGTTGTTATCGAATGGATCTATGAGTCACATAACATGTGATTGGTAAAATTGTTATTTACGTAATTCAAATTTCTTTGGTTTGTGTTGTTATCTACTTAATTTAAATTTAGATGGTTTGTTGAGTAAACTCAAGATCAACTATTTTAAAATAGGATCCTAGCCTACTAGGAAATTATTTGATGATTTTCTCAATTTAATAATGAGGGATATTATTTTAAATAAAACAGTAAAGTATCCAAATGTTTATTAAAATTATTATTTTATTTGGTTTTGTGGCATAAACTAATACTTGCACTTTTATGTCTTTTGGTTGTTTGAAAAGATGAGTTTTAATTTGTCGTTGAGGAGCATCATAGATGCTAGCAAGCTAACTAGACTCAATTTCTTAGACTAGTTTTGTAACTTAAGAATTGTTCTCAAGCAAGAAAAGAAACTATATGTTTTTGACATTACTATTCCACCAAAGCCTAGTTTAGATGTGACTGATGAGGTTTGTCAGAAATGTTAACATTATATTAATGTTATTAAACAAGTTAGATGTGTGATGTTGGTTAGTTTATCTCTAGAGTTTTAGAGGTAGCACAATAATTTTGATGCTCCTATTATAATTGTACATCTCAAGGAGTTGTTTAGGACATAAAGTAGAGTGAAGAGATATTAATTCTTCAAAGCATTATTTCAATATAGATGGCAGAAGGATCTTTAATGGAGATACACACGTTGTAGATGATTGACTATATTAAAAAATTAGGTCAATTAGGTTTTTTCATGAATCCTGAGTTAAGTATTGATACGGTGATATAGTCTTTTAGTTTGAGCTTTTTATAATATTATGAGCTTCCTTACGAACCAAAAAGGATGTGTCATTGCCTAAACTGCTAAATATACTCAATACTGTAGAGAGATGCCTTAAAAAGGAACCTAGTTCTATTCTTATTATAGATTCTTCCAAGAGCAAAAAAAAAGGGCTCTAAGAAGAAAAATAGCAAGAAACATAAGGTTTTTGCTAGAGTAGTAAAGGAAAATGATGGTGTCAAGAAGAAGAGCAATGATAAAGGCATATGTTTCATTGTAGAGTCGATGGACAGTGAAGGAGGAACTGTAAAGCTTATCTTACTATCTTAAAAGATAAGAAACTTGAAGAGGCCACTTCTTCAGGTATATTTATGATTGAGATCAATCTTTCTACTTTTGTTTCACATCCTTAGGTATTAGATATTGGATGCTCTCATATTTGTAATAATATGCAAATGTTAACAAGGAGATGATCATTAAGGAAAGGTGAAGTACACCTACAAGTTCGCAATGGAGCAAGAGTTGCTGCATTAGTTGTAGAAACTTGTAGTAAAGCTTTGCTTTTGGCCTTGAACTAGAACTAGATAATTGTTAGTATGTTCTATTTATTACCAGAAACCTCATTTCCATTTCTTTTTTATATTTTAATGGATTTGTCTTTATTATTAAGAATAAAAGTTGTTCTTTTTATAAAGATGATATTTATTATGGGTCTGAATTACTTACAAATGGTTTATATGAACTATATCTACTAATAATTAATATAAATAACAAGAAAAGAAAGTTAAGTAACCAAAATCTATCTTATTTATGAGATTGCAAGTTGGTCATATCAACAGAACTAGAATCACAAGTTACTTAAAGAAGGATATTTAGATTCTTTTGATTATAAATCATATGAAACTTGTGAATCTTATTTTTTTAAAAAAGATGACAAACTACCTTTTAATGGAACGACAGAGCTTGCCAATCAGTTATTAGAGCTTATACATTCAAACGTATATGGGCCTATGCATATTTGTACTTGAGGTGGATACCTATATATTTTCATTACGTTCATAAATAATCATTTCAGATATGGCTATATGTACGTAATGAAACAAAAGTTTGAATCATTTAAATTAACATAAAGCCACAAGATCTGAAATGGAATCTATATATACTAATCAAGTGTGGATTTTGGTAGATGCTCATTATAGTATTGTATAAATACGATGTAAGTTGGTTCTTAAGAAAAAAAAACTAATATGGATGGTAATGCACATATGTACAAACCAAGGTTAGTAGCTAAAGGTTACAAATAAAAACAAAGAGTTAATGTTGATGAAGCCTTTTCTTCAATAGTTATGCTTAAATCTATAGGGATCTTATTAGTTATAGCTACGTATCATAATTATGAAATCTAGCATATAGATGTCAAAACATTTTTCTCATTAGGAATTTGCTTGAGGATGTATATATGACATAGACTAAGGGTTTTTAATCCAAGAGATTTCCTAATCAAATATGCAAATTAAAAAGTCTATTTATGTAATTCAGTAAGCTTTACAGAGTAAGAACATACATTTTGATAATACAATCAAAAAGTTTGATTTTATAAAAAATGTGGATTAGCTATAAGGCTATAAGAAAGTTAATGGGAGTTTAGTTATTTTCCTAGTGCTATATGTGGATGATATATTGCTTATTAGAAACAATATATCAATGCTATAATCTACAAAAATTTGGTTGTCTAAGAACTTTCCATGAATGATATGAGAGAAGCACCCAATAATTTAGGAATAAAGATAGATCAAAGAGGTTGCTTAGCTTATCCCAATCCACGTACGTAGATAAACTGCTAAAGAGGTTTAGCCTAGAGAATTTCCAAAGGGGATTCTTACTTATGGAATATGGGATTT
Source organism: Erythroxylum tenue (assembly GCA_027568955.1). Taxonomy (NCBI): domain Eukaryota; kingdom Viridiplantae; phylum Streptophyta; class Magnoliopsida; order Malpighiales; family Erythroxylaceae; genus Erythroxylum; species Erythroxylum tenue. The sequence continues at coordinate 5,917 of JAOSBM010169875.1, read as the reverse complement.
CTCTCTCATTTGTGCCCTAAGAAACAAGAATAAAGAGATAAAATGGATTGTGTTTTATATGCTTTGGTAATTGGATCAATTATGTACATGATGCCATGTATTAAACCAGATATCTGTTACACTTTGAGCATAATGAGGAGGTTTCAAGCTAATCTTAGTGATGGTTAATGGACGACTGTAAAAATAACTTAAAGTACTTAAAAATAACTAAAGATATTTTCTTAGTCTATAAAGGAGTTGAACTAAGAGTTTAATGGTATTTAGATGCTAGTTTTTAGTCTGATCCAGAAGATAGCAAATCACATTCAGGGTATACCTTCACTCTAAATGATGGTACGACAGGTAAAAAAAGTTCCAAACAATACACCATTGCAAATTCTATGAACGAGGTAAAGTATATTTTTGTGCCAGAGGCAATAAAAGAAGCAGTTTGGATCAAGAAGTTCATCATTGAACTAGGAGCGGTTCTTAGCATTGTAGAGGCAATAGTATTATATTTTGACAAGAATGGTTCCATTGCATAAGAAAGGAAGCCATGATCTCATCAATGATCTAGATTTACTCAGAAAGTTTCACTTGATTAGGGAGATAGTGGAACAGAAAGACCATATATTAATAATGTTTAAAAATTATAATAAAAAACTTTTTTTAGTTTTAGTTATAAGATAATACTAATTTTATTAAGAGATTACATTTTCATATAATTAAGAATAAGTTTTTTGCGCATTAACTACTAATTTTTTTTCAATTTAGTTTATAACAATAATTTAAATAATTATTTTTTATTTTGAACATAGGCAAATAGGTTTTAATTTATTTAATTTTAACTGATTGATTGAAGCAAACTGAAACATAAGCATAAATTCTTACGAGAATAGTCAAATAAATACTAAGATATAATACTCATGTCTTTATAAATCTTTTTTTAAGTTATGATCTCATAAGTCATTTTACACATAAACAGTTAATACTAAACGGTTAAATTTACTAAACATCTTTAAATAAACAGTTGATGTTATTCGCTGGTCATAGCAGCTATATTAATCTTCTGTCAGCTAACCGCTGATAGAATCAGCTAACAATTAATACAATTCGCTTTGCAGAGAGAGATAGAGATAGAGATAGAGAAGCATAAAATGTGAATTCAATTTACTTGAAGTAAAAAAAATGGTTTATTCAAAAATTAAACCAAGTTGGAAATTTTCTTTAATAAAATTATATCTTTCACTTCAATATCATTTTTTTAAAAAATTATTTCATTTTTAATTAAATAAAATAAGTATCTTTGAATTTGGTATTGTACAATACAAAAACTGTTAACAAATTATTTTATACTAACCAAAATTTTCTATAATGTTAGATTCAAAGATAGGGTTGGGCAGGAAAATTTTAAGTTGCATTCATTATATTTATTAATTCTTATTTATTAATTCTTAGATTAAAATTTGAAATGGAGAAGAATTAAATCATTAAATTTAAATATATTTTTTATATTTAAATATTTTAAATATAAAAATGTTTCTATAAATAGTTACTATGTTTAAAATATTATTTTAATGTTAATTTTAATAGATAAAATTATTAAAAATATTTTTTAGTTTTAATTATAAGATAAGACTATTTTTATTAAGGGATTACATTTTCATATAATTAAAAATAAGTTTTATGCTCATTACCTACTACATTTTTTAGTTTTGTTTCTAACATTAATTTAATTATTTATTTTTATTTTGAAGATAGGCAAATAAATTTTAATTTATTTAATTTTAATTGATTGACTGAAGCAAATTGAAACATAAGCATAAATTCTTATGAGAATATTTAAAGAAATACTAAGATAAAATACTCATGTCTTTATAACTCTTTTTTTAAAGTCATGTCATCTTTATAAATCTTTTTTTAAAGTCATGTCTTTTTAAGTCAGTTTACTCATAAATAGTTAACACTAAACAGTTAATTTTACCAAATATCTTTAAATAAATAAATGATGTTATCTGCTGGTTAAATAAGTTATATCAATCCACTGTCAGCTAACAGCTAATGCAATCTGCTGATTACCAAAGAGGATCATTGTTAACTATTATAGCTTTACCATCTACTATATTGAAATCTTCTACCGACAAGTTTTTCAAACTACTATTTATTCATAAAATGCAAACTTCAATCCCAGGTTTCATGTATAAAGCTTTGACCCTATTTAGCAATCAACGAATTGCATTAATTGTTAGTTGATTCTATTAGCAGTTAGCTGACAACGTATTAATGTAGCTGATTTGACCAGCAGATAACATCAGCTATTTGTTTAAAGATGTTTGGTAAAATTAATTATTTAGTATTAATTGTTTATGTGTAAAATGACTTATGAGGATATGATTTTAAAAAAAGATTTATAAGGACATGAGTATTATATCTTAGTATTTATATGAATATTCTCATAAGAATTTATGCTTATGTTTAAATTTGCTTCAATCAATCAGTCAGTCAAAATTAAAAAAATTAAAACCTACTTGCCTATCTTCAAAATAAAAAATAATTATTTAAATTAATGTTAGAAACTAAATTAAAAAATGTAGTAGTTAATGAGAAAAAACTTATTTCTAATTATATGAAAATGTAATCCCTTAATAAAATTAGTATTATCTTATAACTAAAACTTTTAAAAAATTAATTATAATTTTTAGACATTATTAAAAAAATCAATGACTATTTGTAGAAACATTTTTATGTTTAAAAAAATTTAAATATAAAAATATATTTTAAATTTAATGATTGAATTCTTCTTAAATATAAAATTTAATCCAAGTATTAATAAGTACAATGAATGCAACTTGAAACTTTCTTGCCCAACCCAATATTTGAATATAATATTATAGAAAATTTTGGTTAGTATAAAATAGTATGGTAGTGGATTTTATATTATACAACACCAAATCTAATGATACCTATTTTATTTTATTAAAAATGGAATAATTTTTAAAAATAATGATACCAATATGAAGCACAAAATTTTATTAAAGAAAAAATTCTAACTTGGTTTAATTTTTGAATAAACCATAGTATTTTTTTTTGACTTCGAGTAAATTGAATTTATACTTATCAATCTCAATCTCTCTCCTCTCCTCTCTTGTAATTTGTAATAACTTTTGGGCACAATAGTCTTTTTCATCTCTTAATTTCTCAGCCGCTAAAGCAAAATGCTTCTTGTATGAGCATTTTCAAAAACAACAGATTGGGTTCAATCTATCAACCCAATCAGCTGATTATACCAAAAATGATTATCAGTAGTTTGACATAGTCAAATAGCCAAATACTTCTCAATCCACCAAAAAATAACTAATCAACCATTTACCAAATAAGGTCTTTATCTCTATCTCTTCCTCTCTCCTCTCCTCTCATCTCTTGTAATTTGTAGTAACTTTTAGACATAATTGTCTTTTCGTGTTGGAGCAAAATGTTCCTCATATGAGCATTTTCAAAACGGTGGTCTCAATCCACCAAAAATAGCTAATCAATCATTTATCAAGTAAGGCCTTTATCTCTATCTCTCTCTCTTCCTCTCTCCTCTCCTCTCTTGTAATTTATAGTAACTTTTAGGCACAACTGTCTTCTCGTCTTGAAGCTAAATGCTCGTCATGTTAGTGTTTTCAAAAACAACAGATTGAGTTCAATCCCTCAACCCAATCAATTGATTACCAAAAATAATTATCAACTGTTTGACATGATCAAACAACCAAATACCTTTTAATCTGCTAAAAACTAACTGATCATTCATTCACCCAAGTCCTTCAGTTTCATTGTGCAACGAAAGAGAAAAGAGGTTCACTAAATTCAGTTTTGGAGGTTCTGCAGCAGCTGTCAGCGAGGCTTTCCATTCTAGTGGAACAACATTCAAGCCCTAACGGGCCATTCTTCCTACGAAGCTTCACGGAGGCGTTGCACTAACATTGAGCTATTTTTAACTCACTTGAGACTAGACGCTATGTTGCCTAACTACGATACAAAGAGCGCCAAGATAGAGCAATCCTTCTTCGCACAAGAGATCAAGAACATTGTTAGCTGTGAAGGACCAGACAAAATAGAAAGACATGAAAGGACTGACAAATGGCGTAGGATGACGAGTCGAGCTGGATTCTAGATGGAACCTATCAGTAGGATATACAAGCCAAACAGTGGTTGATAGATAAAGTTTAAAGCTTTTAATGGTTATATAGCTGCAGAAGAGAAAGGGTGCTTGGTTCTGGGATGGAAATCAAAACCAATCATAAGTAACGAAGGGGGATACATCGAACAGAAGTAATAAAGAGGGAAAGAGAGGAAGAGGTAGAGGAGGCTGAAAGCAATGCAATAGTGACCAACGAAAACAGAGCAATATAACAAAAGGGAATCGATGATATTAACTCAGCAAAGGATCGATTACAATGAATCTGCAGAAACTTGCAGTGAACTTTCCCGAAATAAGGATGAGAAAACAGAGTGAGGTCAGAGATAAGAGATGAGAGAAGAGAAGTATTTTCAGCTAACAAATTCCATAACAAACTCACTACAATCATTAGCTAATAAAAGGAAATTCTATCACCACGAGTGCACCGTTATTCTCTGACTTGGCCGGTATCCAGCTGTCAATTCTTCTCGTAATCAGCATGCCAATTAGGTGGGTTCTTTGTCCTCAAGCCTCTCCTCAACACAGTCGAGTCTCCAACAATTCTGGGCCTCGATGTTGCAGCATTTTGGGTCATAACAGAGGCCAACGACGAGGAGGAAGGGGACGATGGCGCTGAATCGGGAGATGAATGAGGTCAACCAATTTGGGATTTTATAGGATAATCAGGGTCTTTTTTTTTTTTTGGGTTTCAAAGAGTTTAATTTAAATAAAATCATATTATTTAGGTTTAATAATGTTTAATAGGTTTAAGTAAGATTTATTAAAAATTAAACAAAACTAAGAAAAATAACATTAAATTTAATTAAATACGTAAATTTCATTTTGTCACGTGGAATAGTAATAGATTCACATATCCAATAAAAATTATTAATTTATATCATGTCATTGATGACATAATAGATAATAGATTAAGGCTTTATTCTATTTAAATTTGTGCTGTCAAATTTGAATATTTTGTAAATGTTATAATTCATTTAAATGCCTAAAATATTAGAAATTAACTTGTAATTTTATGAAATATTAGTTAAATTTGCCTATAGAAGAAATATTGACCAAGATCTAGAGTTTGATATTAATACATGTATAAGTATGTAAATTTCTTTCATGTTTATTTATGAGCAAAGTACAATTAAGATAATAATTCGAAGTTTAATATGCTTATATTTGTAAGTTTCATAAATATATTTCAAAATGAGTATTGGTGGTGGTGTTGCGTGTAACCGGAAGTAAGAGAGATAATGATTTTCAACTCAAAAAAAAAGGATGTTGAGAAGAAGTATATATGTGACTGGAGCATTTGGTAAGTAGCAATACGATTTATATAATGTTTCTACAAAATTATGATATTCATGTAAGAAAATTATATTATGCTTATAGACACTTATATTGTAATAAGTGATGGCGTCATTTGGTCTTCATTGCGTATGATCTTTCAATACCTTAATCCATATTTCATATTTCTTATCTAGGAAAATTTTCATGCCAAGAGAACAAATAAGAATTAGATTATGCATATCTCAACTCGATTGCAGTATCGTTGGCATTTACTGTAATACCCGGTATCTAGTTTACCCGGTATACCGAAATAAATCAATATTTGAGACTGATGTCATTAAAAATCACAGAACAGTTAATAATAATTTAGTGACATCAAATTATTGATGTATGACATTTTTTCGGTGGTCACAGGAAGTTGTTCGGACAGATTTTAAAAGAACCAGAACAAGAGTGGCGTTTTTGTAAATAAGTGGACTT
>JAOSBM010169812.1:0-10479 GCA_027568955.1 Erythroxylum tenue | reverse complement strand
TAAAACAAGTGTATTCAGACGCCTAGGTTAAAGTTAAGTATGACTTCAAGGTTCATGCCCCAATACGTTGGGCTCCGAAATCGGGGTCCAACATATTTGGAGTGACAACTAGAATTTAATTTTTCTAATACATTTTTTGTACTATGAATCTTAGATAATATGCATAATCACACGCTTGTGTTGGTTAAATGATAAAAGTTGACATAAGAATACCATATTATAGTATTGTACCAAATAATTTGATATAATATCCATACAATATAATTGATCATCTTAAAAATGAAAAAATAATTATGTTACCTTTATATCTACTACAGAACTAATAGTTTCTTACTGTGCTTTCTCAGTTATTAGATAGTATTCAAACCTTATCGATGGCTTGAGGTAGACCTTACTCCCTATATAATTAGTTAACATACAAGAGGTTCATCACGTAAATTGCCCAAAAAATGAGATTAAAGTGGCAATTAAAGCAATTGGACTATTATCATTAGGAAAGGACAAGAGATTATGAGACATGAGATGTTTGAGTAACGTATAAAACCATTTGTTGCTACATGTTTTCAAATAGTGGAGTTGTTATATCATTTTTTGGGAATCAATAAAGTTGATGGGCATAAGGAAAGACATAGAGTTACAACACTCCCATTCATAAAGGTGGTTAAAGGTAGTGATCATGAACTCTCTAATTTTATGAAGTCAAAAGGTCCTTATCCAATTCAAGTTCCATATGTTTGTATACATAAAGGTGGTTAAAAATGTGAACTCCTATGTTTTATACCATGTACTACTTCCCTACAGCTAAATTTTCTAAATTTCTATCAAATCACTTGTTGATAAGTACTTGATTGACTATATATTTACTCCCTAATGCTCAGTGATTAATTTTATGTTGTGCTTAAGATACATAATTTGGTTATTATTTTATTTTAGTTATAAGTTGGAGGGACAAGAATAAAAATGAGCTAAAAATATATCCTTAGTGTCGTTGCCTTTGTGGAAGTAAAAAGAAGATGAGTTCGGGTATCCTTTGTGGAAGTAAAAAGGAGATGAGTTGGGGTAACTTACATACTCGTGTAGAGGTGCACACAACTATGTATATGATATACACGACTATGTATAGGAATGTGTGACTCATTATAAGCGTGTAGGAGTGTGAACATTGGTTTTAAGTAGCTTTATAACCTACACGATCATATGGGGACTTATATGACCATGTAAGTGAGCTATATGGCTATGTATCTTGGTCGTGTAGATCACTGTGAACATGTATGTTCATGATTTCTTGAAAAAATGACATAAATAGTCACTTACACGCTTGTATATTTGAATGTGTATTGTTACAAAAGCTTAATTTTAAGTATAAAAGGGCATTTAAGAGGCCAAAGAGGGAATGAAGACATTATAAATGAAAAAGGGACATAGATGTTAAGTCAAGAAGATTTCACTTCTATTAATTTTGATGACAATCAAATAATAATAATCTTAGAAATAAATGAACTATTTTGATAAGTTTGTTAAGTGTGCAGAAAAATGTAAGTATCACATAGTCATCACAGATGAAGCACAAAAACACAGACGAAGCAAAACACAGACGACACGTTATCACTGAAGAAGCAAAACACTGAAGAAGCAAAACACTGAAGAAGCAAAACACAGATGACACGTCATCATAGAAGAAGCAAAACACAGACGACACATCATCATAGACGAAGTGACAAAATCAGATGATACAAAGTAGAAGATACACTAGAACGTCAGACAGTTAGTTAGTTAGAGTTAGTTACAGAACTCAACTAAATAACGGTTTCTGGAAGAAATAAGAAGCAATTTTTCAAGAAGTAGTTAGAGATTTAGGCTATAAATACTAGTCCTAGTCAGAGACTGAGAGAACTAGTTGTAGTAGTAGTTGTTTTACTTAGAAAAATTCTGTATTCAAAGTGCGAAACAAGAGAGCAAATACTGCTGTAATGAAAGGCTCACAATATCTTTCCAGTGAGAGAAAGAAAAGGCTAAAGCTTAGAGAGGCTAAGATAGCAGAAAGGATACTTTGTGAAAGAGACCTGAAGAGGCACTAGAAGGGAAGAAAGAATACTTGAAAAGTATAGTGAAATCTCAGACGAACTCTGAGGATTGGACGTAGCCCAAGGTTTGGGGTGAACCAGTATAAAATCGCGACGTTTATTCTCTAACCTTACACTTTATTTTTCTTGTTGTTAGACAAAAATTACTTGCAATTCAAATACGTATCAACTTTAGTAAAGTATCTTTGGTATTCATTTGATAGTTGAAAAAGATTTTCAAGAAATATCAAAAGAATTGTAGTCTAGAAAAGATTACACAATTTAACCCCCCTTCTTGTGTATTTTGTATACTTTACGTGATTCCTATATTAACAAGTGATTTACTTCAATAGATACCTTTCCTTCTGGAGAGCTATGAGGAGCTAGACTTTATCTTTCTAGTCTAAAGAAGATATCGAGGTAGACAAATATGTTTAGATGTTAATTAATCTAGTGATGTTGTTCTTAACTCTCTTTTGCAATTTTCTATGTTATTTTATGATTAATGTTTTGGAATTTATATATGAATGATTTAGATATTCTAAATAGATTATTCAAGTATGAACTCATTGCCAGAATCTAGATTACGATATGTAATCATTGTAACTCTGATTCACTTGTGTAAACTAATGGTCACGCATCATTAAGGATAGCATATAATAGGTAAAATGACACGATGTTATGTGATTATTTCTTACATTAACCTATTTTCCTATTACGTAATACAATTGTCACACTAAATCTAGAGAGCTTATTCTAGGTTTTCTGATAACTAGATCTAATTAAAGAGCTTGTTTGAATTAGATACAACTTAAGGAAAAATTTGGATTAATAGAGCTTGTTGTTAATCTACGATTAAGGTATGAGAATAACCTGACGATTGATTATGTACATTATTATGAAGGTTGAGATTAAACCACAAACTGGATTCAAAACCTATTGATTAATCCCTATAATTTTGTAATATTGATTTGATATCTCTTATATAGTTTAGTTTTATTTATTTAGTTAATTGAATTCAACTAAACCTTACCCCCCATTCATAAACACTGATTCATTCACTACAAAAGCTAAACACACACTCTTTATGGATACAATCCTTTCTCATCACTACTACAAATTTAGATGTACAAAGTTAGGTTTTATTTTCTTGTATGTTTCATCAAGAATTTTAGCATATTTTACAGGGAGTGAAGTGACTGAGTTTTTTTTTTGTTTTTGATATTAATTGGTGTTTTGTATATATATTTGTTTATAATTAGTTTTTATAGTTGTTTCTTGATTTTTTATGCTAGTGTTGTGTGTGGTTGTGACGAGATCTCCTCATCAAGACCTATACAATTTAATCCTGAGATTAAAAGGATGATACAAAGGTTGCATAAGGAAACCATGACAATGCCAAGAATACAACAAGGAATTGAACTTTAGGAAGTCATGGCCAATCCGAGAACTCTAAAAGAGTTGGCTTCACAATACTTGACTCAAAGGCCTTTATTCACATTACAACAAGGTAAGCCTTTGGCTACTTTTTTGTGACAATTTTAAAATCGTAACTAAAAGTAAACTTTTAGGCCTTTGGCAATGATTTCAAAAATTGTCACTAAATGACAATCCTTTAATGATGATTTAATAACATCATTGCTAAATGATAAGCCTTTACATACGCTTTTTTGAAATCGTCGCAAACAACTTATCTTTTGGAGATGGTTTACTAATATCATTGCCAAAAGCTTAATATTCATTATAATGGAGGTCAAATATTTGACCATCAAGCAATTAATACAAAAAGGTGAAATTGAGGTGGAGCATCTAAGGATTAAGGATATGCTTGATGATCCTTTAACTAATGGACTTTGCCACGGAGACATATGTACAGTATGGGTAGACTAACGTCCTTAGACTTTGTTAGTTAGGGATCACTGTGTTTGCTCACTATACATTTATGTATGTTTTTCATGTATTATGATGGTATGTTTTGTCAATACAGATGATCATCATTTTTCTCTCAATCATATATGATGTCATAAATTATTATAATACAAGTGAAAGTCTTAGGATATGTATCAATCTTAAGCATTTTGAAGGTCATTGGGCATGTATATTGATCTTGAGCCTATATTATCAGGGCATATATAAATATACATATAAATCCATGGTTTTTGATATGACATAAGGGAATATAAGTGTTTAATCCCATAAAGGTTTTCTCTAATATGGTTTAGCATTCAGTGAGAGAAAACAAACTTCTTTAGTATAGTTTAGCATAAAGTTCAGAGAAATTGAGACCTACAAACTGAAGGATGATACTTTTCAAGTTATACAAGCATCATTCTAGTTTGTCACACATCATTTTCTCATTTATGTTAGTAAGGTATTATATATGGATTATTGCATTAGATCTGTGCCATATATGATAAATGCATTCGATATTTTTCGGTATTGAAAACCTTATGGGACAGAATGAGGGACTTTTATTATCTTTGGATCAAATGATTTTTTGTCAACCTATACATTGATTTGTCTTAACTGCTTTTAATGGTTTTATTATTTTTACAACTATTGTAATTAATTATTGTCCAAGGTGGAGAATGTTAGTAATTTTCCTAAGTTGGACAACAAATAATTATGATTTTATGATTTTAATAATCTTACAGTTAAACAAACCAAATTTGATCCAGTTAACGATAATAAAACAGCCCAATAAAAGATTTGGTTTAATGGGTTAATGTCCGGTGAAGAAAATGGAGTTTAATCAGTGTGGGTCAGACTTGCATTGGGCCTGTAATGGGGAGGCCTAATACGGTTACTATATATAGTTACTAAGATCTCCTATTTTCTGCTTAATTAAATCATAAACGTTAGGATTCTCTGACCCCTTAAGAGATTCACGTGTTAAAAAAGGCACAAAAAGATGTCAATGACAACCAGTTGATCAACTTTTGTAAAGGTCATCAAGAAAGTTCGAAGGTTTTGGGATCAAAAAACTCGTTCGAAGTTATGAAAAAAAAACAGATATTTTTTGCATTTTTCTTTATGTATTCACTTTCATCTTTGATCCTAAGCACATAACTAAGGCTACGCATTACAATTTCTTAAGTAACAAAATAACTCTCTTATTTAATTATGATTTCACTAAGTTTAACTTGATCATTTTGTGATTGAACATCATATTGAAAAAATCAAATTTAATATAATTGAAAATAATTATAAGTCTAAAAATAAATTTAGCTACAACAATGTCACATCATTTCAATAATTTATGCAGCTATAAACTCAAAAAATTTAATATTACATAGAGTGATATATGGTAAGTAATATAATATAATGATATATGGTAAGTAATATAAGATTTTAATTAGAACTCTAACAATTCCTATAGACAAAAAATAAATAAAGAGAAAAATAATGAATTTCACGCATATTCCATCGAAGAGAAAAGGACATAATTATTTTTCTAGATTTCATGTGATATGAGACTCAATAGATAAGGTTAGGAGTTCCCTATGTCTAGATTCCCAAGAAGGCTCCTTACACATTTGAAGGCCTTAATTGAAATTGAAAAAGATCTTCCCTAGTAGTTGGTTTATTGATAGCCTCTTCCAATAACTTCTTGGCTTTAACTAATATAGTAGTAGATACCTTAAATGATTTCCCAAATGTAGTATGGAACATTGAATTAGATGAAGTGCATGTACCATTCATTTTACCTAAGGAACAAACAGTTTAGAATAATCAGCTTAATCTCTTCATAATCCTTTGAAAAATTAAATCCTAAAAACTGTATAAGGAACCCAAAATCGAACACATGCATACTCGTTTGAATGACTCCATCATCGTCATAACAAACAGGCATAGTTTTCACAATCAATGACTATTTCAAAACTACCGATTTGCTTAATCTTGTACGAACCATTGGGACATCACCATTGCCTCCATTTTCATCTACGTTCTCTTCAAGATTTGAGCCAGCTTTACCCAACATATAGTATATACAATCACACCTTCTTCTAATAGCTTTATAATAAAAAATGAGTTACAAATAATAAAGAAAGCGAGTTAATTAGAATGATACTAAAAACCTTGAAGAAGAAGATCGATCATTGAAGGTAAGCGATGATTACACTTTGGTGAGCAAATTTGTTGTGCATCGATTTGTTCTTCAGCAAGGAGGATTTTGCTAGATACCTCACATTGGAGCTCAATTTCACAATTAAAAAACTATCTGCCACATTAACAGGTCGCGATGAATTTATGTTAATGATTTTATTCTGAAAAGGAAATAAAAACAAAAAACAGATCATAGATATAATCAATATAGAAGTAGAGTGTAAAACTAAAAAAGAAAACAAAAATTATATGAAGTTATATGCAATTAACAAAATATTTACAGAAGAAGCAAAGATCATCGGAACTTAATTTTTTAGCCAATAAAAAATCCCTGCACAAGCACATTCTAAGTTTGCCACTCACCTTTAAAGATTAATAAAACCTTGAGCACATGTCATGGATTAATAAGTGACATGACATCTTTTTAATAATAAAAGACTTCTTATTTGAATTTTCTTTTCACATCTGGCATGCTTCTAAAATTATTAATCGACATCAATAAGTTAGTATAACTAGTTGAAGGTGAGTTTATAACATACTCATATAAGAAAAGAAAGTTTCATACATAATCAGTACTTTTATACATTTCTACTCCAAACATAAGTCATAACCTATATAAATACATTACCAAATTATACAACATATACCATAAAACTTTTTTAAGTCTTCTATTATCAGATTTAATACAAAGATGATTATCAATCAAGGTAGTTCACTACTTATCTTTGTATTTGCCATCAATCCATGTAATAAATTTGAACATAGGTATAAATATCATGCGTTATTTTTTACTAGAAGCATCAATAAAAGAGAATATCTTAAACCTGAACTTATAACAATCAATAGAAACATTGTAAATAAGAAGAAACACTGAGGAAATGACTTTAGAGGTCTTAGGTAATCATTCACACACATAAATATCCCACTTCCACATAAACTTCTTCCAACATTCTAGCAATGTTAATTTTGTGATATATTAACTAAGACAACTTGATGAAAACTGAATGAAAAATTAAAAAAAACACTAATTAATCTCATAAATGATTCCTTTCATTAGCAGCATATCCACATATCCTCTAGCGACATAATCATTCGACATTTCTTAACGGTGATTCTCAATAAATTTGGAAAAGAAGAAAAACTATGATTTCACTGTTTTAAATTTGAAAAGAAAAAAAAGAAGAAATTTGAAAAAAAACATAGTATACGAATGTTAATTGTGGGGTTCTAAAGGATATGGCCTCCCCCTTCATTTCACCGCCTAGAAAAAGTAATGAAAATCTCCCCCACTTGTAGAGATAAGCAAGGTTTGCACTCACTTAGATAAAGTTAAACACACTATTTATAGGTATTATGGACATGAATTACCTAAAAAAGAAAACCCTTGTGTGGAGATGAAGACAAAGACACACACCAGCAACAAAGACGAAGACAAAGACCAAGACATATAATGGAGACGAAGATGGACATCGGAGATCAAGATGAAGTTGGGAACTTGGACACTGAACTAAAAGAGATTTAATTGCAGCTACGAAGAGGAAGACCGGACAAAAATGACTATTTGTATACTGCCTTTAGGTTATTAGGTTTTCAATTTCATAAAACAAAATGGTTTTGGTTCACCTTTGGTGATGAACAAAAACATCGTCACAAAAAGGTCAAACTTTTATGATGATATTTAAAAACCGTCGTCAAAAGAGGAAACACTTATGCGACTATTTGAACATAGAGAGTTATGATTAAATAAAATAATATGATAACTAAGATATGAGAAAAATTCTCTATTCTCTATACATTGATATATCATTATATTAATTACAATTATTATTTATACATTGATATATCATTATATTAATTACCATATATAATATAATTAAAACATAATTGCAATATAGTAAAAAATAGAAATCAATATTAAATTTAACTATCATATTCATAAAATTCAAATTTATTATTATTGACAATGATTCTAAGTTTTAAAATAAAACTTAGCTAACAATTTCATTTTAAAAATTATAAAAATATAAACACAAAATTAATTAATACTACATAGATTTATACTTTTTATTTTTCTCTTTAAAATATATGATTTGACATTTTTATGAGGTGTCACAAAACTCTATTTAATATATATAAATTCTAGTATATTTTATAGAATTTCTATATTACAAAAAATTTGTTAAATATATAAATAAATATATGATAAGAAAGCCTTAGACTTTAGCGACACGTTAGCAAAAACGTCGTCAAATGGTTAGCCTATTGGGACACATTTGGGAAATCGTCAAAAAATGGTTAGCCATTTGCGATGCTTTTGGGAAATCGTCCCGTTGCAAAAGGCTAATCATTTTGTGACGATTTTTTCCCTAAATTATCGCAAAAGGAAAACCATTAGCAACGAATTATGTAAGCATTACAAAATGTTGTTACACATTTCATTTATGATAGTTTTCATAAATCATCACCAATGGTCAAGCAATTTATGAAGTTTATCTAGAGTCGTTGCCAATGATCAAACCATTGGTGAAATTTTCCTAAAATCATCGCCAATTGTTCCCATAGTTCTTCAAAATGTAATGAAAATGATGTCGTTTGTTCCACTACAAATGATCTCATTTTCATCTTATCTAAAACCTAATGACAAATATTCTTCTTCCGCTACCAAAATCTTCTTCTTCCTCTGCCAATCGCATTCCAGAAGGTAGCTTCACACATCATCCATCTTTTTACATCCTTGTCTTTCGTCTTTGGTTGTCTGTCCATCTAGATAATTTGTCCTTCTCACTTTTCCTTTCCTTCTCTCCTTTCCTTCTATCTAAGCTAGTTTCTTTCATTTTCACCAAACTCCAAAAACTAAGGATGAGAATAAGAGTTTAAAAAGAAGAAAAAGTTAGAATATTATCTATGTTGACTGCTCAATCATTTTGGCACACTTTTTTCCAATATTATGGTCAATTTAAAGCTTGTGAGTAGTGTTTTCCTTCATTTGATAGATGGTTTATTTGAATTATGTGGCAAACCCTTCTAGCGACATGTATAGGCCAACTCTTCTTAACCTTTAAGACTTCGCTTTCTCAGTTAGTCTTATTCATTTAATGCAAAACAACTTAAGAAAATGGAAACAAAAAATGGAAGTCAAATAGAGCAAGCTCATGGTTATTGGAGGAACTAAGAGGAAAACATGAAGGTTTTAGTTGTAATTTCAATAATTAAGTGTAAGCATACAATATTATACTATCTAATGTTGTACTAAAATTTTGTAATTTATTTTATTTTCTACGACTAAATATTTGGTATGATCTTGGAATTGTATTTAATGGTATTTTCAAGTTGTTTTAATGTTTAATGTTTGAAGAAGAGTTTGAAGTGTAATTACGATCTCTAGAGTGTTTACTAGGAATGTTGTGAAATATATGTACCTAGAATGATATAAGTAAGGATCTAACTCCTTGGTTATTTTGAGTTGTTTAGTAGATTGGTTATGGAAAGGTACTTGTCTCCCTCAGTTTGGTGTCTAGTGTGCATGGACCAATATATTCATTCAACTTGAAACAAAGGACTTTTTTGTTAATACAAAAGATTTAATACAATGCATTCTAAGATAGGTTCTTAACTTTTGCATACCACCTTTACAAAAAATACAATGTATTCTAAGATAGTTTCCTAACTTTTTTAGACCATCTTTACAAATATTCTACTTTAAAATTATAGAATCGTCATTGATCTAGTAAACAGTAGTGGCTTCACATATATATTTGCATGTATAATTCTTTTCACGTACCAATCATATACATCTATATATACTTGTACTTGCAAATCAACAATCAATAAGCTCAAACCATGTCAGAAGTCTTTAAATTCCAAATTCACAAGTCTATAAGTGAAAAATTGAATTTCAAAGTCATTAGAATGTTGGAACAAATTTATATTGAAGTGAGATATTTTTGTGCATGAATGATTATCCAACATCTCCAAAGTCATTTGCTCAGCGTTTCTTCTTATTTACAATGTTTATATTGTTTTTATAAGTTCAAATGTCATTTTCCCCATTTGTTGGTGCAAGCCATAACGGTTTATATATTTTGCTTTGTTGTGCACTATTAGTATACGAAAGGATTGACAACTTTTCTTTGTTATTCTACACATGGTTGAGTTGTATGAATGGGATTTCACTTAGTTCTATAATAACTGATGAGTTCAAAAGTACAGGTAATGCCATTGATGTTGCACAAATATTGTTAACAGGTAAAGCCATTGATATGGCATGGATATTGTTGATGATTGACTTATGTTAATGCATATTGTTGAT
>JAOSBM010169726.1:0-10485 GCA_027568955.1 Erythroxylum tenue | reverse complement strand
AAGATGTATGAATAATGTCTTATAAGGGTTAAAAAAAATTTGGCAGCTAATTAGGGTTTAATGGAATAACCCTTCAAGGTAAGATGATTCATGATTCATGATTCTTGTTCAAGAGTTGGGTTCCGGAAACGGGATCCAACATTGAGAATATGATATGGGAAAGATTTCGATACATGAATGCATGTAAGGTAAAGGAAGTTGTGGCTGGAGTTGCCAGGATAAAGAGCTTAAAGCTCAGAGTGTGATTAGAGCCTCCGGCTCGATTATGAATGTACCCGGTATCCACTAAGGGATATAGAACATAATTTAACACAGCTCAGTATCCACTAAGGGATATGAGCTAGTAAAAAAGGTACTCGATCACAATGACAATAATAAATGAAAGTGAGTTTCACGTACATTACATTTATACTTGATATGTGTACTTTACCTGATTGAAATGATTATGATGATTATTCTGAAAGTGAAATGTGATATTTTATATGCAAAAAGATGTGAATAATATGTTACGTGTATTGATGTGATGCATTAATTGAGTGAACCATCGATGATGGTTACCTCATTGAGTTCGTAAAACTCACCAAAATCGCAATGTTGACTTTTTAGGATCGAGAGACAACTTCAACTACTGAGGGTGTCTAAAAGCAGTGTAGACTTGTACTTTTGGAAAAGGAAAGAAATGGCTCAAAGTTCAGTCAGCTGGGTTTGGGCATATTAGATAGCTTTTATGTATTTCCTCTTTCATGTATCATCTTTTATATTAGGATATCATGATGTACACGTTCGGATGATATTGGAAAACTATCAATGTAGACATTCAGTTTTTATGAAATGAAGGGAGGAAATTGGTTTTAAAAAATATTATGTTTTTCCTTAAGATGCTTTATAAGAGAATAAAGAATGATGATGCCATGTTAAGTGAATGTTATGATTGAACGTAGCGTACCATTGTCATAGGTTATATACTAGAATGTCCTTCGGGTGTCCTGGTATATACCATACGATAACGGGGTGCCACGGTTGGGTAGTATCAGAGCATAGTTTGGCATTTGTAGGGACATATAAGAATATTAGGCATGAAATATTGTAAGAAATGAGGATAATGATTGAAGTTATTGTTTATTATAGGTCATCTTCCATAGGTGATTAAGTGGGGACCTCCTAAGGTTCCTGAGAGAAGGGAGAGGAGGTATGATAGGCTGCAGAAACAGAGGTCTGTGGACTTCTATAGAAGTAGAGACCCAGTGGAGGCCGAGGGATGGCTAGAAAGGACTGAGAGGGTTTTTGATCAGATGGACTGCGAGCCGGACGAGAGGTTCAACTATGCAATGTCCTTACTGCAAGGCCCAACTTATCAGTGGTGGAAGACTGTTCTGGGTAGTACCACCAGACCTTGCAACCTGAAGTGGTAAGACTTCTTAAGGGTTTTCAAGGAGAACTACATGCCCAAGATCTACTTAGACAGGAAGATGAAAGAGTTCCTGGATTTGAATCAGGGTAGGATGTCAACGGTAGAGTATGAGATCCAGTTCAACAAGTTGATGGGTTATACTACTGCTTTGATTCCTACCGAAGAAGATAAGTGTAGAAGATTCGAAGATGGGCTGAACATGGAGATCTGGACTAAACTAGCAGTCTCTAACCTGAGTAGTTTTAGTGAGTTGAGAGCTGCTTCGATCAAAATTGAGCAGCTATTGAGAGAGGGGCAAGTAGAGACTGGACAAGGGTCCAGAATGAAGAGGTCCAGTGAGAGTCAGGGTGGTTCTAGCCGAAGATTCAGTAAACGCCAGAACAAAGCTTTCAGACCACCAGCTGGATCAAGGCAGTTAGGATTCAGACATAGGGGTGGTTTTGTACAGTCCAACATTGGAAGAGGTATAGTGCAGAGTCAGTTGCCCTCATGTGAGCATTGTGGGAAGAAACACGGTGGTGAGTGCTGGACTTTTTCAGGAGCTTGTTTTTGATGTGGCTCTCTGGAGCACAAAATCAGAGATCGTCCTGTTGTTGCTGGAGCCCAGTCTAATATGAGTGGGAGATCTGTGAGTGAAGCTACTGTCCAGCAAAGTAGAGGTAGTGGGTCCGGACAGAGAGGCCAAGGTAGAGGAAGTGTGAGCTCTAGGAGTCCTTCTATAAGGACTGAGGTGCGGAGCAGCCGACCGCAGTTCTAGGCTTGAGTCTATACTATGACCAAGCAGGAGGCTCAATACTCTCCAGGATGTTGTTGCATGTGCGCTCCTTATTTATGGTTATGAAGCATTTGCATTGCTAGATCCAGGATCCACATATTCATTTATCACACCACATCTGTCATCTAGGCTACATTGTGTTAGAGAGTTATTACAGTATGGACTAGATGTGAGTACACCGATAGGTAGTACTACAGTTATAGGAGAGGTCTGTAAGAGATGTTTGATTCGGATTGATCAAGCAGAGTTGGAGGCAGATCTGATTATACTACAGTTGAGAGAGATAGATATTATCCTAGGCATGGATTGGCTCACTGACCATCGGGCTATCATGAACTGCTATACCAAGGAGGTAGTACTATAATCTGTCAGCCGAAAGCAGTTTTCAGAGGAATTAGTCAAGTAGTGCCAGCCAGGTTGATATCATTTTTGAGTGCATTGAGGTTGATGCAGGGAGGATGTGAGGCTTATCTGGCTCATGTCATTGATACTAGAGCTGAGCATAATGTACAGGACATTACCGTGGTTTGGGAATTCCTGTATATGTTTCCAACTAAGTTACCTGGCTTACCTCTAGATCAGAAAACAGAGTTCACAGTTGATCTAGTTCCAGGTGCTGCTCCTATATCTATTCCTCCATATAGGATGGCACCTATAGAACTAAAGGAGTTGAAGGCTTAGTTACAGGAGTTATTAGAAAAGGGGTTCATTAGACTCAGTTTTTCACCTTGGGGAGCTCCAGTGTTGTTTGTAAAGAGGAAAGATGGGACTTTAAGGTTATGCACCCCTTTAAGACTAAATCGGGTGACAGTGAAGAACAAGTACCCATTTCCTAGAATTGATGATTTACTTGATCAGTTATAGGGAGCTCGGGTATTCACTAAGCTGTATTTGAGATCAAGATACTATCAGTTGAAGATAGCAGAGGCTGATGTACCTAAAAGTGCATTCGGGAGATGTTATGGGCAATTCGGGTTCTTAGTAATGCCTTTTGGGTTAACTAATGCCTCGACAATATTTATGGCCTTGATGAATAATATGTTTCAGCCCTACCTAGACAGTTTTGTGATAGTATTTATCGATGATATTTTGGTGTATTCAAAGAATAGAGAAGAGCATGCCAGACATTTGAGAATAATACTGCAGATTATGAGGGACAAATAATTATATGCCAAATTCAGTAAGTGTGAATTTTGGTTGGATCAAATAGTGTTTTTGGGGCATATAGTGACTGCACAAGACATACAAGTGGGTCCCAGGAAGATAGAGACAGTGATGAATTGGGAAGCTCCGAGGAATGTGTATGAAGTCCGAAGCTTCCTAGGATTGGCCAGATATTATCGAAGGTCGAGAGGTTTTCTTTGATCTTAGCCCCTCTAGAAAAACTTCTGAGGAAGAATGTAGTGTTCAGAAGGAATGAGGAATGTCAGAAGAGCTTTGAGGAGCTAAAGCATCAGTTGATTATGGCACCGGTGTTGACTATACCATCGGTGATCGAAGGATATATGGTATATAGTGATGCATCACATCAAGGACTAGATGTGTATTGATGTAGTATGACAAGGTGATCGCCTATGCATTGAGACAATTAAGGCCTCACGGGATTAACTATCCGGTACATGATTTAGAGCTTGCTGCGGTTGTCTTTGCTTAAAAAATATGGAGACACTATTTGTATGGAGAGATGTTTCAGATTTATACCGATCATAAAAGTTTGAGGTGTCTGTTGAGTCAGAAGGAATTTAATATGAGACAGAGGAGATGGATAGAGTTACTAAAAGACTATGATTGCACAATTGAGTACCACTCAGGGAAAGCTAACGTGGTGGCTGATGCTTTAAGCAGAAAGTCTAATACTAGTGTAGCTCATATCCAATTATCGAGGTTACGCAACTTGATTCATTTGAGAGCTCTAAATGTGGAGTTAAATCTCAAGCAAGATGAGGCACTGATTGCTACTTTGAAGCTGAGATTGATGCTACATGATAGAATCAGAAAAGTCCAGGAGAAAGACCCTGATTTGGTGAAGCTTATAAAGAAAGTGAAGATGAATCCAGTTCTAAGTTTGAGTTGAGGGATGAGACATTGTGGTTGACACAGAGGCTGTGTGTTCCCAATGTGGAGGACTTGAGAAAGGAAATTCTTGAGGAAGCTCATATGGCAGCCTATTCTATGCATCCTGGTACTACCAAGATGTATTACATACTGAAGCAATACTTCTGGTAGCCCAGAATGAAGAAGCAAGTGGCGGAGTATGTATCTAAGTGTATGACATGCCAGCAAGTTAAGGCTGAGCACTAAGCTCCAGTAGGGAAGTTGCATTCGTTTCCCAATTCGGAGTGGAAATGGGAACGGATTACTATAGACGTTATAGGATTGCCACGGACTCCGAGGCAGAATGACACGATATGGGTTGTAATGGACCGATTGACTAAGTCGGCTAATTTATTACCAGTGAGAGAGAATAACTCACTAGATCAATTGGCCCGGTGATATGTGAATGATGTGGTGAGACTATATGGGGTTCCAATGTCCATTGTATCGGATAGGGATCCCAGATTCACTTCAAGATTCTGGAAGAGCTTGCAGTCAGCTATAGGTACTAAGTTGAACTTCAGTACTGTATTTCATCCTCAAACAGATGGACAAAGTAAATAAAATGTTGAGGATATGCTCAGAGCATATGTATTGGAATTTCAAGGAGCTTGGGATCAATATATAGCACTAATAGAATTTACTTGCAATAACCATTACCACAATAGTATCAGAATGGCACCGTATGAGGTGTTGTATGGAAGAAAATGTAGGTCGCTGTTATATTGGGATTAAAAGGGCTTGAGAATGGTTGAAGGACCGAAATTGATAAAAGACACGGTGGATAAGGTGAAATTGATCCGAAGCTGAATTAAAGCTACTCAAGATCGACAGAAGAGCTATGTGGATCAGTACAGAAGGGACATGGAGTACAGTGTTAGAGACAGAGTGTTTCTCAGAGTGTCACCTTGGATAGGATTATTGAGATTTTGTAAGAAGGGCAAGTTGAGCCCTAGGTACATTGGTCCTTATGAGATCATTGAGAGGATAGGACCTTTGGCATATAAGTTGGCTTTACTGAATGAAATTTCTCAATTACATAATGTGTTTCATGTGAGTATGCTCCGAAGATACCGATCGGATCCAAAACATGTGATACCGGCTCAAGAGATTGAGGTTGCTAGTAATTTAAGCTATGTTGAGGAGCCAATCAAGATAGTGGGATCTCAAATCAAACAGTTGAGGAACCAAGTCATTCCATTGGTGAAAGTCCTTTGGAGGAATCACTCAACTGAGGAAGCAACTTGAGAAACAGAAGAGCATATGAGGAGGCAATATCCCCCACCTGTTCGAACAATCAAGTAAGAATTTTGAGGACAAAATTTCTTTTAAGGAGGGGAGAATTGTAACATCCCATTACTCACGTTGAGGCTAGAATGGTAAATATGAGAGAATAAAAATGCATTTCATGCTCATGCATAGTATGACATACACATACACGTGAATCTTGAAATTTTGCACATGAAAATAATTGTACATGCATTCATTGATAATTTCGGGTATAATTGAATTGTGATGAGATATTATTGAGAATTGTGAATTTGCGTATTGAAATTTTAAGTGGCGAGTGTATTTTGGTAATTTTGAATTTTGGTGAATTTTAGGAACAATTTCCAAAAAAAGGTTGAATATTATTATATTAGGAAAAATGTCGCTTGGCTGGTAAAATGATGGATGAAATTAGAAATAAGAAACCAAATGATATTGGAGAATTTTAAAAATGAATTTAGAATTTGTGAGTTATTGATACTGAAAATGTTAGAGATGATTGGAATGAAAAGATGGGAGTTATCGAACTAGTTCAATAAGAACTAGTTAGTTGGGAAAATAGCTAAGACCTTAGGAATTTGGATAAGTGTCCAAGTCTAAAGTTAAGCTTTCTTAACTTTGAAAGACAAGTTATTGTTCTTGTCTTCATTTCTCTCGTAGCTTTCTTCTCCAAAGTTGCCTCATTTACACAGAGTTTTTCATCAAATCTTCACCAAAAAAAAGCCTTGTTCTCATATATCCTTTTGCTACTCCCAACTTCGGTTTTCTTTCATTTACCTCAAGAAAAATCGAAACTTGCTAACCTCTACAATGGTGTACGTGAGTTGCATGAGGTTTAGGGCTTCTTGAGTTTTTGCAGATTTTGGAGCTATATCAAGTAAGTATTGTGTAAATCCTTTAGAGTTGTTGGTGTGTGAAACAAAAATGGTGATTTATTGTCATGACATAAATAAGAGAAAAATGGACATTTTTTATGTTCACAGTGAATATAGTATGAAAATGTAGATTTGTTGATTTTTTTGGTTTTGATGATCATTATGCTATAAGATAGTGTAGAAATGTTTTTTGGAGTTGAAAGATCTTAGAAAATAGGTATAACTAGGTGCATAAACTTTCTGAAGAAAACAGACGTGAGGGCTCTGTTTTCATTGTGTATATATATGCACATACGTGAGTTTTGAGAGTTAATGAGATGAACAAAAGAATGAATTTAGAGTTAAGAGATAGGTGTACGATGATGTTTGGAGATGAGAAAGATTGTTTAAAATGAAAGTTGAGAAGAAAAATGGAGAATGTACAAAAAAATTTGAGATGCAGGAATATGACATAAAAGAAAATGGAAAAAATGGAATTTGCATGTAAGAGAATCGGATTTTTGATGTTTAATCGTGAACCTTTGATTTTTTATTTATTTTGTGTTATTGAGCTACAATGAAGTTAGAAGCATTGGTTTGAGTTTCATTTGTATTAATTGAAGAAGATTGAAGTGAGAATAAAAATCTACAGTTGAGAGAAGAGGTATATATGAAGTTTCAGATTTTATGTTTGATGTTAATCTAGATTTTTTATTGATTTTTGAATTTTTGGAGCTAAATGGAATTCGAAAATGGAGGTTGAAATAAGTTAGAAATGGTTTAAGTGAAAGAAAAGAAGAAAAAGAAAGAAGGAGAAATCGCAGAGGTTCGGAAGAAGCAAAAGCACGATCGTGATTTTGGAAGAGGAAGAGGGAAATCGCGATCATACTTCTGCACAATCGTGACTTTCCTCTAACATTTGGAGACTCGCGATCGTGCTGATAGTCGAGTGAAACCTCGCAATCGTGTTGGAGGCAGACGCGAACATCCTTCGATCTTTTGGCCATATCTTGTTCTCCTGACCTCCAATTGACATGAAACTTGAACCATTAGAGTCATAACACATTGATCTACCTCTCCAATAAAAATGATAACAATATGAATTCATTTGGGAGAGATTGAGGGATAAATGTAGGACAAAAATGATGAGAAGTTCTAGAAATTATAATTAGAGTATTTTCGTTAAACTTGCTTTGGTATTTTGAAGATATCTTGTTCTGTAGTTATCCGAATGGAATGATTTTTCATTTGGAGTAAACTAGAGACAAAGGAATACAAATTTTCTGAAGATATCAAAATTTTATTCTGTCTCTAGAATTCCAGATTTTGAATTAAATTTTATTAGAGAATATTGTTTTAGTTTATGAATCGTCCGAAATTTTTGGGGTATAACTTTCATATTTCTGAACCAAATTGAATAATTTTGGTGTCATTAGAAACGTAAAAGGTAGTAAAACATTTTTATAGAAGAAAGTATTGCCAAATGACATCGTTTTCATTTTCTGATTGAGTGTGAACAGTAGACCTGAAAGTGTTTTTGAAAAATCTGGAAATTGATTTTGGGTCTGCATGACCCGTGACTCGCATGTGGGGACTGTACAGACATGCACTGATGTTGCATGGCCGTGACTTATTTCTAATTGGCTTAAACATCTCAATAAGTGCATCCTTCCTTCTTTTTTCTAGAACCTCTTATCTAGACATCCGAATGAGTTAGGAATGGTGATTATAATGGTTTTATTGAGGTATAAACCATAAGTATAAATGATAATTATGCACATTGTGATATATGTCTATTGCTTGATATATAGAGGAACAACTAGAATGTCAACATCTAGACGTCGCTGGAACTTCGAGGCAATAGCTTCGAGAGCGACTTATGAGTAACCTAGATGGGCTCACTCAATTAATTATTTGTTTTATATTATGTTTGACTTATTGAATGAATGTGAATTGATTGTGGTGATTCCAGACAATGACGCTCCAATGGTTGTGATATGTAAATGAGTTATTGAAGTGCTACTTGTATGTGAATGTGACAGAATATATGTCACTCAATACTGATGTTGAATGCCAGATCTTGGTTCCGATGGAAAAAATTTGATTTGAATGTAAATGTGCAAGCATGTGATTGATTGAGAATATGATATGGGAAACATTTCAATACATGAACGCATGTAAGATAAAGGAAGTTGTAACCGGAGTTGCCAGGATAAAGAGCTTAAAGCTCAGCGTGTGATTAGAGCCTCTGGCTCGGTTATGAATGTACCCAGTATATACTAAGGGATATGAGACGTAATTTGACATAGCTCAGTATCCACTAAGGGATATGAGCTAGTAAAAAGGAACTCGGTCACAACAACAATAATAAATAAAAGTGAGTCTCACGTGCATTACATTTATGCTTGATATGTGTACTTTATCTGATTGAAATGATTATGATGATTGTTCTGAAAATGAAATATGATATTTTATGAATATGCAAAAGGATGTGAATAATATGTCACGTGTATTGATGTGATGTATGAATTGAGTCAACTATTGATGATGGTTACCTCATTGAGTTCGCAAAACTCACCAAAATTACCATGTTGACTTTTCAGGATCGATAGACAACTTTGGCTACTGAGGGACGCTACAAGCAGTGTAGACTTGTATTTTTGGAAAAAAGAAGAAATGATTCAAAGATCGGACAGCTGGGTTTGTACAGATTAAATAGCTTTTGTGTATTTCCTCTTTCATGTAGCATCTTTTGTATTAGGATATGATGATGTAAACATTCAGATGATATTGGAAAACTATCAATATAGACATTCGATTTTTATTAAATGAAGGGAGGAAATTGGTTAAAAAATATTGTGTTTTTCCGTAAGATGCTTTATAAGAGAATAAAGAATGATGATGCCATGTTAAGTGAATGTTATGATTGAACACAACACACCATTATCATAGGTTATGTACTAGAATGTCCCTCAGGTGTCTCAGTATGTAACCTACGGTAACGGGCGCCACAGTAACCTACCTTTCCCGCCACCATCTCTTTCAGTGTTCCTACCCCTACTAATAATAAGACCTGCTTCTACACCATGTTCACTAGAACCAGAGACCTTTCTCTTTAATTCTTTAGACTGTATAGCATCCTTCACATTGCTAACAAAAATACTATCTCGTCCATACAACATAGTGATTGAGCGCAAGTTTATTGCCTAAATTGGCAACACTTTCATGGCCTTTACTATGCTTTTTGACTCCTAATTCTTGATTTTGTGCTTAATTTAATCCTTGAGTGTGCACTTTTATTTAATGCAATTTGATAGTAAAAATTATCACAATTGGTATTAATTGCATTCCTTGATTTTTCTAAGAACAATTTATACTGTAAATTGCTATTTTGATTGTAGGAGCCTCAAGGAGAAGGAAGTTAATGTGCTGAATTGAAGTCAACAGGAGAATAAACCTTTCGGGAAAAGTTCGTCGCGACGAAGAGCGAGGAATCTAGGCTGACCTTAATCTTTACCACGACTAAGGATCCAGAAAATGCACAAAACCTTTCTAGAAAAGTACACCGCGGCGAGCCTGCCTGTCACCGCAGAGAAACGTCAAAAAACTCGAACATATTTGGAAAAATCCCTCACTGTTCTGACCCGGCCCGCGATCCAACATTTAAAAACATGCCAAATTAGGTTATGAAAAACATTTTTTGAGAAGAGAGAGCCGACACTCCATCATACACTCTCTCGATTTTCATCCTTCAACCATTTTTCACACTTCATTGTCGCTCTTATCAATTTGTTGCTACTGCCATGGATGCTAGGGGTGTGTCTATAGTTGTGAGTGCTCCCAGAGTGATGCTTGGCTAGGAACCATTTCCTCTTGAAGATGTAGTGATGGCTTGAGTTCATGGGCTTCAAAAGGGGAGTAGTTCATTAGTGTTTGACTACATTGTTATGAATTTCTGAGTTAGGATTTATGCTTTGTAGTTGGATTTTCTTGATTAGAGTTTAATCAAGTTTTGAACTAAGCATTGTGTTATGGATTGGTCGATGTAGAACATTGAGCTTTAATATATGAAGTTTCATATA
>JAOSBM010169690.1:0-10487 GCA_027568955.1 Erythroxylum tenue | reverse complement strand
GAGAGAGGAATTCCCCTCCATAGGTAAATGTCTCTCACCCCCTGGCGGACAAGGGGAGGGATGTGAAGGCTGTTAATTTCAGTCGCAGAGAGGGTCCACTCACCATTAGAAGAGATAGCCTGGAGTTTAGCATTCTTAGGGATACGATGTAAAAGAGAATTGGCCATATTGTTATGGATTAAAGGGCCGTTTCCAGTCCAATTATCATACCATAATGATATTTTATCACCCTCCCCTATTTGGCAAGTGATGTGCGGATAAATCTCCTCTCTCATGCCTAGGAGTTGGTTGAAAAACCAAGTGTAGGTTGGCTTAGGCTTGAGAGACCAGAAGCTTCTTCCTTTTAAAATATAAGTATGCATCCATTTGGCCCATAAAGATTCTTGGTCACTTAGGAGTCTCCATATTCTTTTGGACATTAGTAGTTTGTGACTAAGTATTCTGAGTTTGAATTAAATTTATAGCTAAAAGAAAATTGATAAGCCATTTTGAAAAAGGGCTTTCAAGCCTAATTAGTTGAGACTAAATAATGAGCTTGGCATATTTAAACAACAATATGAATTCGACTATAAAATATTTGCTTTGCATTACTAGAGCTTCTAGGCCTAAAATGCTTAGGCTTAGAAAGAAAGGCTTATCATATTCTATTATAAAAACAGGCCTTTAAACTAATTTAGGCTTTGAGTTTTTAATCTATTCATATTTGACTTTCTAATGTTATAAACTATTAACATTTTATTAGGTTTTTTATTTATATTGATGATTTCTCACTTTCGACTCTTTCCTTCATTTAAATCATGTAATGAAATAACAACATCCACTATATGAAATGAAAATGAGTAAAAATGGACTACAAAATAAATTATTTTTTATTTTAGTTGTTAACTTTATACTAAACGCATATGCACTAAGTGCAAAGATCATTTTAGAGAAACCAACATGTGGGGCTAGGTTTAGCTAAAGTAAAACCCATATGAGATTTTCATTTACTTTAAAAGCAACGATCTAATTACTAAGCTCAAAAATAAAATAAACACTTATAACATCATAAAATTATATACATTGCAATAAATGGCTTAAAGTCTAGAACTTAACCTTCTCCTGAATCTAGACTTATTCTAACTTTTTTTTTAGATTTAATGAACAGAAAGGTAGGGGAATTCCATCTTACTAAACCTTGTAAGCATTATGTAGCCATTTGCCATAAGAAAATCATTTATTGACATCTTTAGTACTTTCCTATATTACTTGAAGTTCCTCCTAACATTATGATTATTCTAGTGTAATTGCATAATCATCTCCTTAATTTTACCAATCATATTTTTATAACGTGTCTCCATTTTTAGCATTTAATTCTTCATACATTCCTCCAGCCTCCTCACATCTTGAGACCTATTACCCTCTTTCATTACTAAACTCTAAGTTTTTTCAACTTCCACATTAGAGAATCTTTGACTTTGATACCAAAATGATAATGCTTAAATTTTATGAATTATAGAATTAGGCTCCTAATTATGAATTAGAGTTTCGTAAAAGAATTTAGAGAGAGAGACAAGAGTAAAGAAACATGAACTGCTTTAAGATTACAAAAGTTGGTTACCATCATTAGTTAATGACTATTATGGTTATTGATGTTTTTCCAAATCCCTTCTTATGCATGGTCATTTTTTCCTTCATACAATACTATATTGTCAACCTTTATCCAACTCTTTAATAAGCGTAAATTATAAAAATAAATCCCAAATTTACCTCAACTTTTTAATAATGTCCCAAACTTAAACATGTAGCACTAAAATATTTAAACTTTTAATTTTTTTGAAAATGTCCTAACGTTAAGATTCCTATTAACATCGCTGATGTGACTCATCACGTTAGATGTTTATTCTCGTTAATATAGCTGAAGTGGCTTGCCACACTAGATTTTTATACTTGACACATGGCTACCATGTGTCTACTATTTATCTAACCAATTATTAATTATTTTATTGAATTTTAAAACATAAAACCTAATGTTGTTCTACCCCGATACTTCCTACCCTGAAACAATTTGGATATTATACATGTATTGAAGACATCTTCTATGTGTTTATATAGTTTTTATTTTGGTATTATTTGATTTTTTCCAAGAGATTTGGTTTTTGAATTCTTACTCATATTTTTATGTATTCAAATATTTTTTCTTTGAGTTAGTGAATATATATATGGATCCTTCAAAAATTACTTACAAGATCAATGAGGCTCTTGCTACAACCTATAAGCTTGCAATCACTAATGGTCAAGCACAGATAACACCTCTTCACCTAATATCGGCCTTAATTTTGGACCCTAATGATATTTTACAGTAAGTTATTGCTAATGCAGCTATCAAGGAATAGGCTACACAGGCAGTGGAAAGGGTGTTCAATCAAGCGTCAAAGAAACTCTTGTCTCAGTCTCCACCTTCAGATGAAGTTCTGGCTAGTACTAGTCTTATTAAAGTCATAAAAGTCGTAGGATGACACGTATTTGGTGGTTGATCAGATGATCTTAGGACTTCTTATGGATTCCCATAATGGTGACTTTTAAAAAGAAGCAGAAAATATAGCAGGGTAGAAGGGAATTAGATTTTATATTTTAAATTTTAATAAAATAATTAATAATTAATTAGATAAATAATGGACACGTGGCAGCTACGTGATAAGTACAAAAATCTAATGTGACAAGCCACATCAACGACGTTAACAAGAAACTTAACATCAGGTTATTTATAATTGGAACTACCTATTATACACTTACAATTACAAATAAAATATATAAAAATAATCAACATTAAAAAAAGAACAAAGACCAAAGCTAACAATTATAACAAATTGAAAGTGGACATTACTAACTACTTTAATTAAAAAAATAGAAAAGTAAGCATATTACTAAAAAAAACTTAATTGCTAAATTATATATTTTAATTTTGAGTTACTATTTAAATACTCCCCATTTATTAAAAATTACATAAATCAAGCTTTTTTCTAATTTTAAAAGGAAGTTATTTTTTTTGAAACAACAACAATTTGTTCGTTATTTTTGTAGTAATTTAGCTATACTTAACCTCTAATTAAACTGCAATTTTATTGTCCTGCAATTTTATTGTCACAAAATTATTAATTACAACTTTATGTTTATGGCCAAAGTCATATAGTAAATATCTAAGCAGCATAACTTGAAAAAGATGCTAAAGTTGTAGCAATATATTTAAACTTAGGCGATGATAAAGCTATGGTTGCTTACTTATTAGAATTACAAGTTCCATCACCATATCCAAGGTGACAAATTCTTCCTAAGATTATTTTTCTTTTTTCAACAAACCTTTTTAATTACTTTTTTTTAGAAAATCTTATAAATGAAAAACAAAACTTGTAACAAACCAATTCACACAATTAAATGTTCTCATCATATAGGACAAAATTATCTTTACCGCACCAAGATGGTACTATTGGAATCCACAATGATCGAATCATGGGCGCAGCGGAAAACAAAAATTTTTACAAATCCCAATAATTGATTAACTTTAATAAAACATAAAACAATTTAGAAATTATACCTTGTTCGCTTTCCGTGGAAAAATCTTTGAAACGTTTTCTGATCGATCAATCAGCAGCTGTCCAATTGTCCATCCTCTGATGGTATCCACAAAGCAATTCCCAAGTTGTTTTTGAGAGGAAGAAGACAAAAGTGCTAGCTTCTAAAAAGCTCTTCCCTTTAAATAAAAAATCATGACAATCTTCCATTAAAATTAAATCTCTTTAATTACAATTAGAATCAAATTCTAATTCTAATTAATTTAATATAATAAAATCAAATACCTCATATTGGATTCTCAAATTCTAATTCTAATTAATTTAATATAATAATATCAAATATCTCATATTGGATTCTCAAAGTTTCTCAAACTTTATAATTAAGTACAACTTAATTAAATTGATTTTTCTTTCACAAATTGCTCTTTATTGTGTGACCCATTAGGTTCCTAATAAATTGGCAATGATTATAAATTATAATTCACAATTAGAATTAGATAAATTAAAACTCCTTTTAATTTATCTTTAATTCTTCAATTAAATAATTCATAATCATAAATTATGACTGACGTCTAACAACATGTCATGATTACCAAAATATCAGGAATGTCAAAGTGATTGACTTAACCTATCCATGCATGGTTATAATGTATAATTTAATCCTTTAGTCATTCAATATTCTAATTGGACATAGTATGGATACAGTGTCTACTCTTATCATCCAATCATGTTCGTTCTTGCTAATTAGTAATTGATTTATAATTGAAATTTGAAAACTCCTTTTAAAATATCAAATCTCTATGGCCAAAGAATTCTATAAATCATTACTAATCAAGAACACCAGAATATTCTCTCTAATTACTTTAAAGTGACGAATCCTATATTAACTTACTTAACTATCTACATATGGTTCGTACTGGATCCAATTGCTACTTATGAATTATTCTAAGATGATTCATAAGTAGCATCAAAACACAGTAATTATCATACTAGATACCTTGGTAATCTTAAGTTTGAGGATCAATTATACGACCATCATTATGAGATATTTTTTTTTTGTTAAATCAGAACTTTATAAAGAATAAAAAGTTATGTATAAGCAAGAGATACCATAGGTAGTCTCTTAACACGCAAAAAACAAAATGGTATGCATCTAACTGCCTTACCATCAATTGCCCCTACTAAGACCTGCAAGATAGACTTAACCAACATTCTGCCAAAACAAAAGGTGACACGAACAAGCTAAAACCAAGTACCGCAAATGCCTAGTTATACACCAAGCAATAAAACAACATCAAAAAATCGCATTATATCAGCATAAGCCCACAATACACTAGCTAAACCACAGTCCAATCAAGTAGACGAGCACGACAACATCAAAACCTGCTAATCTGTATTTAATGTCGCAGTTAACTCCAGCAGCAGCTTCTATAGGCAATGGTTTGCTGTGCATAAACCATTGCCTATCAAAGCTCCATGGGATCCGAATTGCATTTGGGTTGCCATCGAAGCCCTTAAAAATGTTGCCATCCAAGAGGACTCTTCCGTGGGAAAGTGAGGCCCCCTAGTTGAATAGTAATCTGCATCACAAAGTTAGTGCAAAATAGATCTAATTACCTCTCTATGTGTGTAGGATGAGATGCTCCAGAACTTGGAAGATTATCCTGGCTTGTAAGCTCTCTACCTCTATGGCTACATCCTTGAAGGTTCTTAAATTTCTTTCGGTCCAAATGTGGTAAACCGTTGTGGAAAGAAGTATAGGAAACAAGGGGGACTGAGGGGGTGTTTGGTGGAACCAAGTAAGGATAGAAGGAAGGCTTGAAGAATTGGGGATAGGGATTTGGAAGTGGGTGAGGCAATGGTTCCACACAGAATTAGAGAAACGACAGTTAAAAAACAAATGCTCATTGGATTCCATGTCCGACATACATAGGGAACAGTGGTTGGGAGTATATAGAAAGTGAAGTTTATCCCTTGTTTGGAGTTTTTTTAGGACTGCTAACCAATGAATGAATGAACACCATGGGCTGTTATTTTTGAACCAGATCAAGTTATATCAAGTTACATGTTGGGATGAGGGTCTCAAGAGTTTGTAAGCTAAACCATTAGTATAAGTCTTTGAGGAGCTAGGAAGCCATTCCAAATAATCCGGAGAACTAGTCGGTTGATATTGCATGGGTTCAAAATCATCTATGAGTTCCATAAGAAAATCCTGCCACCTCCACACATTATTAGTAATGAGATCAGAAACCTTGGCTGTCATAGGTAAGCACGACCCATTTATCTCTCTAGGAGAGAAGAAGTTTCGTAGGATTGCATCATTATAAGATAATCTATAAATACATAAGTAATATTTCATTCAGAACTCTCATAATTGGGTCAGCTTAGTGACTTATTCTTTAATAATCACTCATACATTAGTTTAACTATCTCTATTCTTTAATTTATGAGATCAATTACTTTCTTTATAAGAAAGAAATATAAGGTATGTTAGTTTTACCGTTTCAACAATATCCAGTCTTGATAAAACTACAACTAGGAACATTTAGGAATAATACATAAGTGTAAATTGAATCTCATAATTATGATCTCATCATAATTTCAATTACACAGTAATTATTCTAAGGATTTTATCTTTAGTATTAAAACATAAAATATTAATGAAATTAATACACAAAGATAAATAATGTCTTTTCATTAATTAAAAAATAATGTCATACAATAATTTGCATCCAATTGATTGGCTACAAGGGTATAAACTAGCAGGTACATTGAAGGATTCAACAAATAATGTTAAGTAAAAATTCAATATTGAATTGCATATAAGTTAAATATATCAGTCCACCTATCAAACTTCTGAAATACTTATAATCTTCACACCAATATCATCTTCAACTTACACCTTTTCATTTAAGTTCATGAGTGTGTTTGTTGCTTTTTTTACAATTCAATAGATTAAACCATTTAAGCAAATTAGTAGCATACTTCATATTTTATATATATATATATATATATATATATATATAAAAGGAGGTATAATCCTTTTGTAACACTTTTAGACTAAGAAAGTTATGTAGTAAATTCAAAGATTTTATTTTATCATACCAACCTAGCTTAATATTCAATTAATGTACTAAATGAACATTTATAAATTATATTTTCAACGTAAAAGCAAATTATAAGAAATGTGTAGCTTACCTCTTCATGAAAAGAGTAGGCTCATTACTAGTTCTCATCAATCCATTTAAACATAAGTGGTCATCTATCATATTGATGCACAAACATGCTAAGAAAATTTTCGTAGCTTTAAACATTGCAATAAGAGATAATGAGTCTTCATAATTCACACCATATTCTTCGCATCCATTCATAAACTATTCTTTCGTTATTCCTTTCAATACAACCAACAACACATTATTTAATTTTGAAAATTCATTTTATCTTAGTAGATTTTACCTTTAGGTGTATCCACCAACTCCCACATCTCAGTTTTATTGATTGCCTTCAATTATTCCCTCATTAATTCTTCTTTTGCTTTAAAATTATTTGGCTCAATAATAAGCAAGGATTATATTCGTGTATATCTCCTCGATAATCTAAATTTCCTTAAAAAGAGTTTCTTCAGAGGTTGGAGGAGACCACTGATCACTAGTGGGTGAGGTGCTTATAGAGTTGTTTATTAGTGTTAATAAGTGTTTTTAAAATTTGGACCGGACATTAAATCGGAGGTCTTATTAATTACTGATTTGATCGGTTCAACCATCGGTCGAACCAGTGTGACATCATAATTATGCAGTAATTATATTTAATTATATATAATATTAATAATATTAAAAAATACAAAAATATATCAAAAATAAAAAATAAAAAAAATTATTGAACCAGTGGTCCGGTTCGACCGGTCAATTGACCGGTTTTGATCGGTTCTCACTGTTTTAATTGAGAACTGATTTTTAAGAATAAACCGAACCAGATAGCTGATCGGTCACCAATCGATCCAGTCCGATTTTTAAAACATGATTTTGTTAATAGTTTGAAAGAATGAGATATTATTCTTTGGTTTAGTAAAACAATGAAAAGCTGTGGCGCTGGCATCGTTTGACCAACTTTATGCTTGCAGACGATAAAATTTTAATTTCTTCTTGTCTCCTTTCTTAAGATTTATATGTTCTTATAATAGCACATAGCAGCTGGTTCAGTCTGATTTTGTTGGGATTGAACGTTGTTGTTTTGATCCATAATTTATGCGACTCTAGCTATGAAATATCTGCAAAACAAATAAAGGCACGCCGGGGGTTGGTTCTCGGAAGGCCCTTTCGACGCTCAAGTCAATCTTTTTGAAAGGAAATTGGTCGCAGAAAACATAGAGAAAGTTAGGGTTGTATTGTCTTACCTGTATCATAGTAGAATAGTACCTTATATATGGGATAGACGCTCAGTTTAGGTCTTTACGTAGATCTTTGTGTTTGCATAAAAGACTAATTCCTAATAGACCGGACGGGTCATAGTCATGCAAAAATGAGCCTGAGCCTAGCACAACCGGCTCAACCAGCAGCCATCCTTGAAGAAAATAGCATGACATTTCAAAAGACGTTCGTGGACAAAAAAGTATTACTGAAAGAGACTTATTTCACCCCATTTTATGCATTGATGGGGACAAAAAAGTATTACACTGAAAAGAGACTTATTTCACCCCATTTTATGCATTGATATATAAGGTGGAAACATTCACAACAGCGTTTCACTTGAAAGAGTCGTGTAGGGAGAGAAATATGGAAGGCGGAGAGGTCATTAAGGAGCTGTCTCGAAGTTGTGCCATGTTTGGAGGAGAAGGTCCCTCAAGCTATGCTATGAATTCAAGCCCTCAGGTAATAACTGAATTCAAGATCATTGCGAAATCTTTCTTAAAGTTTTTGTTCTTTTGGGAGATTAAAGCTGCAAGAAATAGACCTTGAATTATGTACTTGGATATCTTCTCATCCGTTGTAATTAAAAAGACAGAATCTACACCAATTTCAAACATTTTGGTCCACTCTTTACTTTCTCAGTGCATCTTGAGATTCCCATAGTCTTATATCGCAGGGGAATGCCCCTGTACTGACGGCTCTTCAACGGGCCTACGATGAACTGAAGCCTGCGTTTTCTTTTTTCTACTTTGTTCTTATATTGTGAGTAGGGAGATTAGATCAGGCATTCACCTTAAGTCCTTGGATTGATTTTAGAGCCTTTAAGATACTAACGGGATATGTTTTTAGTTTCTATTTTTAAAAATAAAATCAAAAACTTATTTGGTTGTTGTAGTTATATTTTTATTATTAAAGATAATTACATGTTATATAAAATTTAAACATAAATTGTTTTTAATTAATTAAATTTATTTTAATTTCTTATATAATATTTATCAATAAATTATCAATAAAATTATTTATTTTTAAATAAATAAGTTTAAATTTAAATATTATTTTAAATATATTTTAATTATTTAATCAAATTTTATTTTAAATTTGTATATTTTGAAGTTATCTTAAATTTAATTATATTTATTAATAATTATTTAATTATAAATATTAAATAAAATATAATTAATTTTAATTAATTAAATATATAATATTAAATTAAATTATTCATAATTCTTATTAATAATTAATATATCAAATAATTTAATAATATATATTTAGTTGATACAAACTAGATTATAAAAAAAATAAAAACTATTTTTTATGGTTTTCATAAATTTTAAAAATAGGAAGAAATTAAAATAAAAAACAAAAACAAAATTTTAAACAAACAAAATTTTTTATTAAATTTAAAAATCAAAATGAAAAAACAGAAACGAATAGGCCGTTTTAGATCCTCTCAAAATAAAAGTAGTATTTATTTTTATGCTAAGGATTTATATGAAAATTGCATGCGATTTCAAAATTGAAATCTTGGCATACATTGAGATTTTCTTCAAAGTGAAGGACTATTGTATATCACTGTCTGACAGAGAGGATTCTTGGAGGCTGCTCAAGAAATCATGAAGATGTCTATTGTTGAAAACCTTGAGACAGAGAAACTCTCTTCAGCGACATATCACATTGCAGACTTTGGCTGCTCATGTGGACAGAACGCCATACTAGCCATTCAGACAATTTTAGAAGCCGTTCAGCACAAAATCCAATTAGAAGGATGTGAACTCCCTGAATTTCAGGTGTTCTTTAATGATCTTGTGAGCAATGATTTTAATACTTTCTTTGCAATGTTGCCTCCCCAAAGGCAATACTACGCATCTGGAGTGCCTGGTACTTTTTATGGCAGACTATTTCCGGAAAAATCTCTTCATTTTGCATATTCTAGTTGTGCACTCAATTGGCTCTCCAAAGTGCCTGAGCTGGTCACAGACAAAGCCTCTCCTGCATGGAACAATGGCAAGATTTATCATCTAGGAGCTCACAAAGAAGTTGCGGAGGCCTATGGAGCTCAATTTTGCAAGGATATGGAATCTTTTCTGAATGCTAGAAGTGAGGAGCTTGTTGAAGGAGGACTAATGGCAATCATCATGCCTGGTCTCCCTGATGCTGTCCCCCTCTCTCAGACTGACGCTGGGTTGCAGTTTCAGCTTTTGGAATCTTGCATCATTGGTGTAGCCAAGCAGGTAAAATAATCATGTTGCAACATCTAAGATCACTTTCATCTAGGGTAATTACAATTCAAATCTTCCCAACAGGGTAAAAATAACAAACCTACGCAGATGAATGCATTTGTTTATTCTGTGAGACTATCATTTTTGAATGCCAGTATCCTGAGTTGGTAAAGTAATTATATATTGTTAGGCTGTTCATTTTAATGAATGTTATGACCGACTTGACAAAGCTCTTATCTTACCCTCATTTGTAAGAATTGTTGTCATATTCACTCTCTTAATTAGATTATTGTGCGATAAAATCTTCAATA